>JAFVLL020012954.1:0-19768 GCA_021397915.2 Tor tambroides | reverse complement strand
CACACACACACACACACACACACATTTAACGGGACCCCACCTTAGGCTATCAGTGAGATGGAGCGTATCCCACCCACATGGGCATGTGAGAGAGAGGATACATATGTGTATTTTGAGATGTCGTCTCTGTGGAGGTCAGGATCGCCTCATTTGACCCGAGCTCAGTGCGCAGCACCTCTTCCTCTGAAGTTGAGTCTAGTTCTAGTTAGTTTGGGGCAACTGCATCTACACTCTTGAGAATAGGCTGACAGCTGGCCAGAGGGAGATTTTATTGCTCAGAGGTTGCTCCTCCAAAGCCCAGAAGACTTAATTTAGGGTTTTTTTTAGGTTTTTTTGACATCTACTGTATGCTTTTCTTTAAATTCTTAAATTAAAATAAATAAACTAATACAGTTAAAATTGAATGGGACATTCAGATAAGCACAGTTTATCATGCAACTGTTGTTGAATTTTGTTGTGCCTTTTATGTTCATTTTTTGACATGTAAATTTTGATTCCTGATTTTGTACACGTTTCTATACACTTTAAGCAGTATCATTTTTATGTTGACCAAGGTTGCATTTATTTGATCAAAAATAGCATAAACAGTAAAATATATATATATATATATATAATTTTCCCATAATTTTGCATTAAATTGCATTAAATTAATCAAAATTGACAGTAATAACTTGTAACAACAAAAAATGATTACAAATTAATGCTGTTCTTTTGAACCCATTCATTTTTTTAATTATAATAATATTTTACAATATCACTGTTTTTATTGTATTTTCTTAAATAAATGGTGACCACAAAAGATTTTTCAAAAACATTAAAACAAATGTTAGTTTGTATTTGTTTTTTGTCTATATATACAAAAAAATGGACAATTGTTTTTTTCTTGACTCAAGCAGATATGACTTGTATTTTAATGACTGGAAATGACTGGATGACTGGATGGCCAACCACGTGACATGACTTTAGGACATCCGAGAGAGAGGATGTTTTAAGAAAACGTGTTTGTTAGCCTTTGCTCACTGTGTTTGCAATGGAGTGTGACATAAAACAGTGATGTGGGGTTTACACTGCTAGCCTACTTGTTGGGAAAAGTAGCTTATTACTGGAAAAGCTACACTATTATGGAAAAAAGTTAAAGTTAATTAAAGATGTAGTTAATTTAACGTAAGGTAAAATTCACTTTAAGACATCTTTATCAGTAAATATTCTGTTTCACATTACTTCACATTAAATAAATTCTCGTTTGCTGTTTAAGAGAAGTAATTGAGATATATTCTCATTAAAACTATTCTCGTTTATGCAAATTATTCTTCATTTGATTTTCCTTTCGGGTTATTTCTTTTCTCTGTGGGTGTCAGATTTGACTCATTTGACCCTTTGTTCAATGCATTGCATTGCTTTCACTGAAACTCAGTCTAATTCCTAGTTCAAACACACGTATAGTCAAGTGAGCTGGCGGTGTTTGGGGCGCCTGTGAATCTGCTCTCTTGAGAAAGAGCTGACAGATTCCAGCAGAAGCAGAGAGAGAGAGAGAAAGAGAGCAAACAAGAGAAGGAAACAGACAGACAGGCTGATGCATAGGGAAGAAATGGCGTTAAACAAGAAGAGGTTTGCACTTGCTCTGATCCAGCCCGAGGTGCTGAGATATTCCAGACAAACACAAATCTGTGCATACATGTGATTCATCAGTCGCTGGTGACTGATGTGGGTGTTGTGTTGAAAGAGTGAAGAACAGAACGGAAGAAAGAAAGACAGCTGAATTGTGTTTTTTGTGCCCTTACTTCATGATGGGACCACAGTGTCTGCTGATTCATGGACAGCTGCTCTAGGCCTTACAGAGTGTGCAGAAAGTTATTTGACAAGAGCCGTGTACAACCAACTTATTCAATTGCTGAATGTGCTATACTATACGTGTATAGTTCAATCAGTCAGACAGTCATTGTCATTAACACACATTATAAGCAAATAAGGTTCTTTATAGAATATGCCAGATTTAGAAACATTAATATTATTTGTCTTACACAATCAATGGTCAAAGTTGGGCTGGTTTGCATGGCCCAGTTAGCCCCTACTGTCATATTTTATAACTACACCATCTGGAAAAGCATATTTCTCCACAGATAGCCATTTCAAATTAGATGTGTATTTAACAGTTAACATTAATAATACATACAGTTTATAACTTGTATTGTACAATTCTAAAATTACATTTTAAAAATAGTAATAATTTATGAATTTTAATTTTCTTGTATCATTTTATTCTCTATTGATAGCATTTTAGGTTATATATCTAGATAATGTATATTATTATTATTAATTTGTTATATTTTATGATTATTATAAATTTATTACATAATTAATAATGCATTTTATAATTAAATCTGTTCATCTACATTTATCTATATCTATGAAAATATTATTTATAAAATAAGCATAAAATATATTTATATATTTATATATTTATATTTATTTATTATAATTTTCATATATTGATAGCATTCCAATTATCTATTATCCAAGTATCTAGCTAATGTATATTAATAATAATAATAATAATAATAATTTGTAATATTAATTTCTATCATTAATTATAAATTAATTACATAATTGATGTATCTATATTCAAATATACATTTATCTATATATTATAAAATTATTTATAAATTAAGTATAAAATACTTATTATAATTTTCAGCATTTTAATCTCCACTGATAGCATTCCAGATAGATTGTGCGTCTCTCTCTCTCTCTCTCTCTCTCTCTATACAGTATGTGTATGTCATATAATATAAGTATAATAATCTTATATATGTGTATATATATATATATATATATATATATATATATATATATATATATATATATATATATATATATATCATGGTTGTGGTGGTCCACTGCATCCTCTTCAAACTAGCACCTAATTGGCTTGGCTGGGCAGTTGCACCATGCAAATTGAGATAAGCAGTAATTCTGTGGGTGTGTTTGCACCATTACCCGATTTACATTCGTTCGTGATGAATACTTCCTTTGTAGCTCAGCAACAAGGTTCACTAAACAGCAGACTGTTCTGACTCTCCCAGACACACACACCAAATCACAGAAGTCCAAAATATCTCATGCTGTCAAAACACACAAAGACACAGAGGGGATTGACTTTTCCAGTAGTCTGTGTCCATAATGAATGTTAAAACAAAAGCAGAAGGAACGGATTAACCAAAGCCCATCTGTAGATCAAGTCAAGGACTGTCTTCTCGTGTTCATTTTTCTCAGCCGCTAAATGACCCCTTCACCTCTTTGT
This sequence comes from Tor tambroides, assembly GCA_021397915.2. Classification (NCBI taxonomy): domain Eukaryota; kingdom Metazoa; phylum Chordata; class Actinopteri; order Cypriniformes; family Cyprinidae; genus Tor; species Tor tambroides. The sequence goes on along the minus strand of JAFVLL020012954.1, from coordinate 16,467 downwards.
CATGAACACAAGGATTTTCTTGCTCACTGGGAGTAAAAGAGTTCAGTGTACCGTGTAGACAGTTTGTAGTCCACTGAGAACATGTGAACTTTTTAAAATGTTACAAAATTTAAATGACACAAAAAATGCTGAAATTGGCATGATTTTATTGCAATCATGTGCACTCTAACATATGACTGTCCTCATTTGCATATCATTTACATATGGTTCACATGTTGTTTATATCTCAGTGCCTATATGCCTTAAATAGGTTAGACAGCATGTTGAATTTAACATAAAAAAACCCCCGAGGCTGTGAGGGATGGACTTAGAGTCTTTACAATGGCACAAACTGTATAAACGTCACATAATTCATACAACCCACAGCTTGTAAAACTCTTTTATAGAGTTTTTGTCTACTGAGGGTATTTTTCTGAAAGATGTTTCTTCAGCTGAACAATTGGCATGTTTTTAAACAACAGTACAATCTACTGAACAGTGGTGGAAAGAGTACTGAAAATTTGTACTTAAGTACAAGTACTGTTACATTGCTGAAAAAATATTCAATTACAAGTAAAAGTACTGGTGCTAAAACAGTACTTAAGTAAAAGTACAAAGTACTCTTCTCAAAAACTACTCAGAGTACTAGTTACTTTTTAGCCGGCGATATTTAATGAATTACCAAAAAAATATTCATTCATATCAAAGATCTATGTGGATATTAGCTACTGTGAACAAAACCCACTTTTATCCTATTGACAAAGTACGTGAATTAGTGGTCATGATACAGGTATTTCTAACTTCAATACCTTGAAAAATATCAATATTAAGCCATTCCAAAGCGGAAACAAATTTTCAGTTTTTGATTAAAGATTATGACGGCCTACAATTATTCCCCCCCAGTGTATTGACTTGCACGGTTTAATTGTTCACCACAAGACAAGTAATGTGCACTAAAAAAAGTAAGTAGGATCAGTTTTTGATTTCATGACGATTTTAATCATTTTCAATACCATTGGCAAAACTATACTGTATACTGCCATATAGATATTTTAATAGGCAGCGGCTATTTGCACTAAGTGTAGATAGCGATAGATGCTATTTACACTAAGTGCGAATAGCAATGGATTCTGTTTACACCAAGTGAAAATAGCATTATTTTTTAACGATATGCTATTTACACTAAGTGCAAATAGCTATAGATTCTATTTACACTTGAAATAGCAAGATTTTCTGCTATTTATATACTACTTATTGCAAATAGTGGCAATTATTTGCACCTCAGTATTGTCGTACATTATAAAACAGTACGCAATAATAACGTATTGAGTGTAAATTATAGTTTAATTCAAATTATTAAATGGATGCCACCTTATTGGGACAATAAAGCCCTTCCTACACCTTACTCTAACCCTACCCGATACTTTATTTTTTAACTTTTTGATTATTTCCTTCATTTTTATTGAAAATAAATGCCTTTCTGATGCGATATGAAATTTGAAAAGGGAGAAAAAAAAAGTTCGGCAAAAGGCGGTTTCGAACTCGGGTCGATCACGTCAAAAAAGCATGCACCTTACCATCTACGCCACTGAAACTGATGTGAAGCTGGCACCTTTTTTCAATGTTAACTATCCCAATCACACGTTGGTGGGCGGAGTTAATGTAAATAACCTTTAAATAGACACTCCGATTTTAATATCTCAAATGTTTTTTGTCCGTACATTTTTTTTCAAGGCAATCATTATTTCAAGCTTTAAATGGTTTAATCCAAGTCTTCTAAGAAGACACGTTTGCTTTATATGATAAACAGATTTTAATATAGGCTTTTATTTACATACATATAAACACTGATCAATTACAAAAATCTAAATCTTAAACATTTGCTCATTCTGTGTATTTGTGTCTTTAAAATAACTTTGTTGCAAAAGCTACAGTACAAGGAAGCATGATTTAAAATTTGATTTCAAATTGAACTGAATTTACAAAAAAAAAAAAGACAAGCACACAGTCAGTAATAAAATTAAAAATTAAAAAAATTATAAAACAAATGACCTCAGTTCAGTTGAGGTATTCAAAAGATGACAACACTGAATTTTATAGGCAGATTTATATATATGTTGTTTATTTAGATAAATGGAAGATCAGATGGCTTTGACCTGTACGTCTGTACAGTGTAGTGATGCAGTTAGACAGACTAGGATATTTATATGTACAAATCAGACAAATATCCCACATTTCTAGCATACTTACATTGCAAAGAAATTAAATTTCCATCTTTGATTGTTGAAAGACTTTCTGGTGCATTTCACTTACAGCCAATAAAATTTCCAGTAACATTTTCACCGGTCAGGCGTGGATCCAGGGGCGCCGGTGGTATTAGGACGATTTTAAGACCCCGACGATGGAGGGGGCCCCCCCGAGGGGGAAACGTGATTTCTACCGAGGGGAATGCGATCGCGATTTCTACCGAGGGGGATCCCCCGGAAAGCGAATTACTGAGAGGAACGCCCCCTGGGCCGCGATCGCGATTTAAGTATCAGTATCAAAATATAGATATTTATGATAACACTACCATGCAGTTTGTTTCTCCAAACTTTGAGTCCATAGTTACGCTGAGCTCCCCCACTGTCTGATCAGCTCTTCAACCCTGCTGCAGCGGCGGCTTTTCCCGGTTCAGATATCAGGGCTTACATTGGTCCGTTTACCTTCAAATATCTTAAATGGCTACTGAAAAGACAAAGGTTTGAATATCAATTCAAATTGTGGGCATACTCAGTAACTAACTATGATTTAAAAGTAACGAATTATTTTGCTTAATTTGTATTTAAGTACAAGTGAAAGTACAGCTTTTAAAAATATACTCAAAAAAGTTTAAGTACCCGAAAAAACTACTCAATTACAGTAACGCGAGTAGTTGTAATTCGTTACCTCCACCACTGCTATTGAACACACTGTACTTCAATCTCTCACAGCCTCTTTTTCATTCCTGTCAAAAATGAAATATGCCACTACCCTGACTAAGGTTTACTCAGTGTTTAAAAACAACAACAACAATAGATCAGTAAGAGACCTGAAAATATTGAAAATGATGTTTCATGCTACTAAAATTGTGCTGTGTGAACCTTTTTAGACACAACAGTTGCATTGTAATTCATCCGATGTGTTTATGGCTCAGTGCTTCATTCAGAAAGTGGAACAACGGGTATGAGAAGTGAATCAACACGCGCCCTCAAAAGCAGGTTAGTGTGCAGATGTAGGGCGCTGGTGCTCACCTGCACGGTGGCTGTCGGCCTGACAGCTGAGCGGATTAGACTCTGATTTAGATCGATGTCAGTGTCCCTGAAGAACTCTCCCACAGGGAGCAGAGCCCAGCTGCCTCTCACTCACTTTCACCACTAATATCCTACCACTGGAAAGATAGCTTGCCTTGTAGTTAGCATTCAGGACTCTATCTGCTATAAAGTAAGCACAGAAAATACTTTTATTCTCTAAAATACCTTAACGTGGCTATAAACTTGGATGTAAACATGATATAAACCAAAGTGGCATCTGATAACATATACGGTGGTACACTTACAGTGTTCAAATACAGCTGAATTCATCTTCGCCTCAATTTTGAAAATAGTAAATATCAAAGAGTGCTGTATAATATGAGGAAAAGCCAAAGTGTGTTAGTGAAATCATGTACCTTTGGCAGAAACATATAATTTTTTATTATATTTATTGATTTATGATATTATTTATTGATTTATTGTATTTTATATAATTGTTTGTAATTTATATATAAATACACACATATGCATGTATATATTTCAGAAAAATATTTTGTTTGTATATTAAATATATTTATATATAATATGTTATATGAATATAAATATATACATGTAAATACATGTAAATATTTTCAAAATGTATACTGTATGTGTGTGTATTTATATATACATAATAAATATACAGTACACACACATATATTATGTAAACAAAAACTTTTATTTTTGACAGCACTAATAGATATAATTTTTGTTGAATTTTATTAAATTATATATTTAATATATTATATTTTCCCCATATATAAAATACAATAAATAAATGTATCTATGTATATATATATATATATATATATATAGGTTGATATATATATATATATATATAGGTTGATTTTTTGAGGGTAAATCTGAACATCTAGGTTATATACTGATGTTCTAAAAAATTATTAAGTTAAAGATAATTTAAATGACTTTTTTTGCTCTTAAAGCTGATCCTGAATGACTAACTGCACGGCAAGCTAGCTTTACTGTCATTCGTTTACTCATGCTGAGTAATGAAGCCATAGTGTCAGACACTGTAGGTATTTCATATTTTTGGCTATAACATTGAATTTCCAAGCAACTGCAAAGAGATATTTTTTTTTGAAAACATCCCTCAATTATATCTCTAGGAAAATTCATAATTGAATGACTCTCGCATCATCATTCAGTGTTGAATTATGCAACATCTGACAGTGTTTTCTCAACTCATCATATTTTTTGTTCGGTTCGTTTCTCAGATCCCTTATTTACGCTGATAAATGCCTGCTGATGAGGCTGCAGGTGAAAAACTGTCCAGTCAGCTCAGCAAAAAAAAAGTGATTTTTGCTTGTGATTCTAGACAGGGGAGACAGATGCAGGCGGGTGAATCGGAAATCCAGATTCCTCTCGGCAAAACTTGATGATCTGAATGTCATCTCGGCGTTACCTGTCTGTTTAACAGGGCCTGCTGTCAGTGACGTGGAGTGCTGTTTTGTACTGAGCTGAAACAGGAAAAAGTGAAGGGAAAGAGGTTTTTGACACTAAACGGAAAATGTTCCAATCCTCTAACTCTTGAATGAATGACTCTTGCACAGGTGGGATGTCAGTGACATGAAATATTATGTATCACTGATGTTTCATATCCATCACTGACACAACGAACAGTGCCATGTTTGATTTGAGGAGAATAAGGACAGTTCATCACATTTTGTTGTATGGATTTTTTCCCCCATTTTTTTTTTCACATAAAAATTATAAAAATGTACTTATAAATCTATTTATTTATTCAAATTTAGTCATTGTGATTGATTTCTGTGTAAAACTAAAAGTAAAAAAAAACTAAAAGCTTGCTTGTTTATTTTTAATATAAAAATTATATTTTTGGCCCTTTTACACATAAAAAAAAGTGAAATAAATACATCTCAGGCTGAATGAAATGCAAAATAAAAAGCTGAGAAAACGTAAAACTTTAAGGCAACCAGCTTCAGCAGATTTTTGAGTTTTCTCAACTTGTTTTCAGTTAATATAACAAAAAGTTGAGAAAACTCAAAAATCTCCAAACAAATTGTTTTATTTTATTTTTTTTACAGTGTGTAAATTATCGTATGTACAGTAGAGGGTACAGCTCAAACAGCCGTCAGTCAATAAATGGGAAAAAAGCAACTGCCGTTGCTAATTTGAAAAAGTAACTCCGATGTTTTCTTGTAAATTAAAAAGTAACATTACTTTACTAGTTACTTGAAAAAAGTAATCTGATTACGTAACTTGCGTTACTTATATCTATTTTGTGCCATTTCGGTTGAAAGAAAGCTTGCATTTTGAATGTTTGTGTACATTTTCTACTGATCATGGGAGTGGTAATTCATCAAATGATAACCAAATGATATAACAGACTGTTATATCCGTATGCATGGTCAAGCAGTAATTTGGTGGGTTTGTTTGCGTCGCTCTCTCCATACTCTATTTGGATTATATATTTTATGAATTCACTTCTAAAACAATGCAGATGTGTGCAAAAATTCATTCAAAAACCCTGTGTGTTAGTTGAATTTGTAGGAAATAATCACAGAGAGAAGGCGGCTGTGATCCAGCAGCAGACAGGAAAATGTTACAGTGATAATCCTGTGTTTGGTTTTACACTCCAGATCATCTGTCCTGTCTCTTTGCCCACAATGCTATACAGCTCGCTGATACTGAATGCCAGTATGTGTGTGTCTGTTCAGGCTTCATTTCTAAAATGTGTTGTAATCCATCATGTTCCTGATAACTCTCTCTCTCTCTCTCTCTCTCTCTCTCTCTCTCTCTCTGTCTCTGTCTCTCTGTGTGTGTGTGTGACAGGAACAGTGTGTGGGTGGGATTTCTGTCTGGCTTTTATTTAACGGCGCATCTCACTAGAATGGGTCACATCTTTCAACTTCCTATCGTATGATATCTCAACTTCCTCTCATCTGTTGCGAGCGACATTATTAAAGCCAAAAATACTCTGATGTGCATATATTACTGAGCTGAGCTCTGATAAAATTGTGAGATGCGAGAACAGGTGTGGTTAGCATAATCCAGTTAGCCCCTGCTGGTAGAAGTTGTAACTACATCATTCTGCTACCAAAAAAGCATGTTTGTACAGTGCATTGACAGCCATTTAAAACAATATAATGCACCATATGAAAGTCTGAGGTTGAAATTTATAATTTTATTCAGCAATGATGCATTAAATTGATCAAATGTGAGATATTACAAAATTTCAGTTTCAAATAGATTATCTTTTTATTCATCAAAGGATCCTGAAAAATATGCATCAACATTTCCACAAATGTCTCAAATTTTATTAAGCTATATTAAGCAGCAGAACTGTTTCAACATTGAAAATAACAAGGAATGTTTCTTGAGCACTTAAATCAGAATTCGAATGATTTCTGAAGGACCATGTGACACTGAAGACTGCTGAAATTTCAGCTTTGTTTCCAGGAATTAATAACATTTTAAAATGTATTATAAGAAAAAATGGTGCATTTAAATTGTAATAATATTTCACAATATTACTGTTTTTACTGTATCGAATAAATGCAGGCTTGGTGGGCATAAGATACTTCTTTCAAAAACACTTTGAAAAATCTTACCAACCCCAAACTTTTGAATGGCAGTGTTTTACTGATACCACCATTTTACCGCGGTACAGCCAGAATACCTCTGTGCAGTAGGTAGTTAGGTCCTGTAGGATGCATGTATATATGAATGAGTGATGCGATCAGAGGATGCTTCCCATTCTTCCCAGACTTCAAATGCCCTTGTTAATGCAAGACACGCAGCTTCACATTTGTAGTTATTTGCGGTGGATCGTTAGGAGAAATGCACGCCACTGGCAAACTCATTTATCAGATACCTCCGAACAGCGATTGTGTTTTGGTATGAGGGCTCTTGTGTTGTATTGATTGGATGGTGAAGAGCTAGCGTGTTAAATGTTTCATTTCAAATCACTCAGATAAAGTGTCCCTGCTTCTAACTAATTCTGTGTGTTTGTACTGTACGTGAGACATTTTCAAACTTGCTACTGAATGTCATCTGCTTTACATACTTTTTCTCTAGCATGCATTGACCTTATCATTAATCATGATGCTCCTGCAATCTCAGCTAAACAATGTGCTGAAATTAAAATAATTGCTAAAATGTCTTCCTTACTCACAACTCACAACAACTCACTTTACATTTAGAAACAGCAAAGTGGACAATTCCTGCTTGTTTCTCTGTTTTGTAACAGCATGAAGCACCCTCCTCAGGATGTGTAAATAGGCTAATTGCTAGGCTAACTGTCCAGGGGTTTGTGCAGTGCACTTGTTGCAATGCTAAGAAGGAAATGGTTGGGAAATGAAAAGTAATAACTGTGTTTACTGTAAAATGCTTGGATGGCTCCTGGAGATGAAAAGGATTACAGTAACATAGGAAGTCATGTGTTTAGCGGTTAGCAAAAGAGTTTGCTAGAGTGGTGTAGCAAGCATGTTAAATATAGAAGGATGTCTTTTCTCAGCCCAAATTGCCCAAGCTATTTCTTACATACCTCAAAGCAAATATATAATTTGATTTTGTGTTTATGTGAATGGATTGTGAATAAAGAGTTATGTAAATTCTTTCAGGGTCTAGGGTTGCTACTAGTTTAATTAGAATTGACATGAAGCAACTGTTTTTATTATTACTATTTTTTCCCCACTTTTGTGGGCCATAACCACAGGTTGCAATGGGAGAGGAAAAAATAATATATATATATATATATATATATATATATATAATTTATTTATTTTTTGAAGAAAGAAATTCATATTTTTATACACCCAATTTGCATTAAATGTATCAAAAGTGACAATAAAGCATTTATAATGTTACAAATGATTTCCATTTCAAATAAATGCTATCAAAGAATCCTGAAAAAAAAAAACATATATATTATGGTTTCCACAAAAATATTAAGTAGCAAAAACTGTTTTCAATATTGACAATAATAACATTTCTGAAGAATCATGTGACATTGGAGTAGTCATGCTGAAAATTCAGCTTTGCCATCAGGAATAAATTACATTTTAAAATATTTAAATAGAAAACAATAATTTTAATTTGTAATATTTCACTAAATGAAATTAATTTAGCCTTGATGAGCATAAGTGACACCAAAAACCTTTAGAAATCTTACGAACTGAAAACTTTTGAAAGACAGTGTACGTTCACATGACAAAAAGGCAGGGAGGAAATGCATTCTGGAAATGTACATAAATGTCCTCCTCTGAGGGTTTTCTTGAAGACAGATGTCCATAATCACTTCCTCTTGAATGTGGTGATGCTATATAGTTACTGCTACTCATACAGTCTGCAGGCTTTGTGTGTTTAATTTGATGTTTTATCTGTATAACTGCTTTTGAGGTGAACAGATTAAAGTGAACATTTCCTTCCTCTCCCTGGTAAAATTAACTCACTCATCTCTTTTAGTCTCTCTCTCTCTCTCTCTCTCTCTCTCTCTCTCTCTCTCTCTCTCTTTCACACACACTCACACCCCACAAACACAGTTAGAGGGTTTTTTGGATTCTCATTCTGTGGTCTAATTGGATTCTAATAGGAGTTTTCCTCCCTTGAGTTCTCTGATAAGTTAATGGTCTGTGAATTGGTCTTTCTTCAGTCTCCAGTCTCACTATGTGTGTGTGTGTTAGTGGGCCATGAGAGACCTTAGAGGGGAAAAACACCACCGGCTTTACTCACCATTTTAAATGCTTTTATTAGGGGTCACATAAGGTCTCTCTCTCTCTTATTTTAGTTTGCACTAGGCAGAAACCAGAAGATGTTTACAAGATGTTTATATGTTTCCAGTTTTACCTACAGAGTAATCTATTTTATATTAACTCTAATTTATTGAGGCGGAATAGAACTCCAGCCCAGCTCACTTCACTGAGAGATGTGCTTTATTGATCTCTGAGGGGTAATTTAGCAAGCACACCATGAGTCCGAATCGAACAGGGGTTGCTGCGGCTAAAACACTGAATACTAACTGCCAAAAGATCACAGAAAATTGTTTGCCACCTCTGCAACAGTGCATTTTCCAGTGTGTATATATAAATCTGATGAACTAGGCTGTTAAATAAAATATTAAAGGGAAATGATAATGATAAAGCTCAATAAATCTTGAGTTTGTAGTGCATAAATTATTTATCAATTTATAAAAGCAACATTAATTTAATCAATATTTAATTAGGAAAAATCAATTCTTTCCTACCATTTTCTTATGATTGGAATGCCCATTTTTTATTTTATTTTATTTTATTTTATTTTGCCATTTTGTAAAATAAATGAGAATCTGAAATATTTTTCTTGACATAATGTCATTTTGAACTTGAATTTTAACTATTTATTTATTTATTTATTTTATTTTTTATTTTATTTTTTACTGTGTGAGTTAGCATTTTCTAATCTATCTACTTTTTATTTTTATTTTATTTTATTTTATTTTATGCCACTGTGAGAAATAAATGAGAATGTGAATGCCCTTTCTGACTGCTGAAGCTACAGTGAGTCAGTCCACAGCCTCACAAAATAAATCACAATGAATCCCGTCCCTTCCATATTAATCTCTTTTTTTCTCCCCAGCCAGCCATGTTCACAGCAACACATTTTGTCATTTCCATGTTTTCTGTTTTCTTTGTGTTATGCTGGATGTTAGAGGCCAAACACACTGGTTGTGTGGGTTTCATCAAGTGTTCAAGTGCCTGTAAACCTTCTTGAGCAGTAACATTAAACTCTGATAAGACCTGCATTAAATTCCATCTGTTTGCAGTGTGCTTTTATATGTGATAGTGGAAAATGAACTGTGCTGCTGGAGTCTTTCTCTCTCTCTCTTCCTCTGTCCTTGGATTGGAGAAAAGGCTCAGGATAGAAATGGCTGACAGCCCAGCTCTTTAGAAAAAGAATTCTGTCTCTGACAGTGTGTACTCTCACCCGCTGACAAACACACGTGTGTGCGCACACACACAAGTCATAGGTAGACACTTGTGTTTTTTGACACTGACAACCATCCTGACAAACCACACAAGATACACATACTAACACGCAAATACACACATCTCTATGGACCAAGATAACATTATAAAAGAATGATGTGGTTTACTAATTGCTAAAATGTTTTAAAAGAACAGAAAGGTTTGTAGGCACAAGCATTTGGATGATCCATTAGAGCTTAAAGCAATAGTTCACCCAAAAATGGAAATTTTCTGAAAATTTACTCACCCTCAGGCCATTCAAGATGTAGAAAGAGTTTCTTCATCGGAAAGGATCGAATGGATCCTCTGCAGTGAATGGGTGCCATCAGAATGAGAGTCCAAACAACATCACAATAATCCATCAATTAATGTCTTGTGAAGTGAAAGCTACAACAAATCCATCAAGACATTTTTAACTTCAAACCATTGTTTATTGCTTAAATATGAGTCATCTATCTATTATTGCTTGTGAACTATTCATTTAAAGAGAGGAAATAATGATAATTTATTTTTCAATAATTTGTTATTTATTATCTCAAAAAGAGCAAAATAATAATGCTTATTGTTTTTATAATATTGTTTTTGTTATAAATAATAGTACAAAATAAATTTGGAAATATAAATAAAATAGAAAAGATGATACAAGGATTATTATTATTATTATTATTATTAAATTACTGTTTTTATTTAGCACTAATTTCTTTGTACGTTACTGATCTGCAATGAGCTGGAATGGACATTGTTTTACAGAGTTTTATGTCCATGTCATCACATCTATAGTAGGATATTTGTCCAAACACAAGGCTGAACAGCAGTCGATTGAGTGGAAATTTTCAATTACAATTTCCCCCCCTCCCCCTCCAACCCCCTTGTCATAAAAATCGTTTGTACTCTCTTATGTAACTGTGCTGTGATGTTCAGCTGTCAGTCACAGAGCCGACACATCCGGAGCTTCAACGCTGGGGGTTGATTTATATCTCGATACACATTTTTATTTCTTATAAGATGCATTATTTGTAATATACAGACTGATAATATTTACTAGGAAAATACTTACTCTTATATGTACGCCACCATCTGCTGCTGCTTTCTAAAACAGCACAAAACTGTTTGTGTGTGTGTGTGTGTGCAGACTAATACTGCTTCAGAGAGCATGTGTCTGTGCTCAGATAAGGTCAGAGATCCGTGTGTAATTATACAGTCCACAGATCACTGCAGTAAACAAGCTTAAGCCTATTATACACTTTTGTGCTTCTTTCTTTCTTTTTTCTTACGCTGTTTCTTTCTCATTCTTGGAGCCACAAGCAAAAATAAACAGAGATGTAGCAGATGATGAATGTAAAAAAGTAATTGATGGATGGTTGGTTGATGAATAAATGAATTAATTTAATGAAGGAGTTCATCCATTGAGTTGGATGGATGAATGAAATATAGCAAAAGTGTGTGAAAATACACCACCACCGTTCAAAACTTTTTTTTTTTAAAGATTTTTTTTTTTAAACAAATGTATAGTTTTATTCAGCAAGGATGCCTTAAATTGATCAACAGTGGCAGTAAAGAAAAAATGTAGTTAAAATAAATGTTTTTATTTTCAACTTTCTATTCATCAATAAATCTGGAAAAAAAGAAACAACAACGAAAAAAAATCACACTATAAGAAATAAACCTGCAAAAAGAAAAATGAAAGTATTGGCAGCTCTTTACTGGTACATTATGGACGTTAAATGCAACACAATGCAGAGTAAAATTCAAAATACAGGTAAAACAACTGTAAATAAATAAATATTTATACAAAAAAAATCAAATTAATACAGTACATTGTGCATTTTTTTTTTACAGATTTTTTTAGAGTTCAGTTTCCAAAAAAATGTTAAGCAGCACAACTTTTTTCAACATTAGCCGGGTTTCCATCCACAGTTGTGAATTTAACTTATGCGCAAAATTGGAATATCGCATAAAACAGTGGTTCTCAAAATGTGGTACGAGTACCGCTAGTGGTACACAGAGGAATCACTAAATTAAACATAAATTAATGTTAAAACAATACGTTTTAATCTTTATTTGAGTAAAGTTTTTTTTTCTTTTACATTTAAGTACAGTACAGTTTTTATTTAACTGTTAGGTATAACATTATTTAATCATTATTTAAGTTTTTTTTATTTACCTGTTTGTAAGCACTGTGCAGTGTTAATGTTCAAACTGTGTATTTACAACGTTAAAGTGGCTGACAATGAATATTCTTATTAGGAATACAACTGCCTCGTTTTTGAACTGTGCAGAGCTGTAGCTGAATAGTTAGGCCTACTATGCTACTGTATTTTAATATTGGTCATTATGGTGGTACTTGGAGAGACAAATATTTTCTGAGGTGGTGCTTGGCATAAAAAGTTTGAGAACAAAATCATCACTTCCTGATAAACTGGCTCTATATATCACTAGGAAAAATAGGAGAAGCTACTGAATCTAATAATTTTCATATATGATAAACTACTTGCGCCTCAGAGCGAGCAGATGAAACACAATGAATGCTGTCATTGCTTTCGGAGGTGGATGCTGCTGTTTGGGAACGCAATCGTGTAAGACATTTCTTGGAGGCAATTATACAGAAATACTGTGATGACAGACTTTGCTCGGGCATTTCAGAATGACCTTAACAACATTTCAGACGATGTGGAATGAGATCGGTCCGCTGGTTAGGCAGGTTTTGCCATCCCATAGTGCAAAGTCACATGATTTTTGGTGCGCTTGGAGGAATTTATTCGCAAAATGCATTTCCATCTCCCATTATTCACATTAACCCTTTTCCGCACAAGTCCATCTCAATCGAGTGAAAAAACTTTTTTGCAAATTAAGGGATTTTTATTCAAAATTTGGCGTTTCCAACACTCGTTTCTCATTTGATACTTAAAAATGCGCATTAAAATAGGGTGATGGAAAAATAGGCTAGCTATTGATAATAAGAAATGTTTTCTGAGCATCAAATAAGCATATTAGAATGATTTCTGAAGAATCACGTGACAATCTAATGATGCTGAAAATTCTGCTATATTTTTGTATATTTTACAATATATTAAAATAGAAAACAGTTATTTTAAATTGTAATAATATTTCAAAGTATTGCTGTTCTTACTGTATTTTGATCAAATAAATGCAGCTTTGGTGAGCATAAGAGGCACCAACCCCAAACTTTTGAATATATTATGGGCTATATGGATGGATGAATGAATGGCTGGATGGAGATCATGGATAGCTAAATGCATTTCTACTGACAGCCGTGTTAACATTGTTAATTGTCTCTCTCTGTCTCAGGTGAGCACCTGCGGGTTTGTTCTCAGGGTTACACCTGCTGCACGTCTGGGATGGAGGAGAACCTTCTGAACCTGAGCCGACGAGAGTTTGAGACTCAGGTGAAGGAGTCTGGACGCACCTTACAGGTCTCTCTCAACAGCCAGTACAAGAGCTTTGACGGTGAGTTACACCTGAGTAACATCACATGACGCAAAACGGACTCTTTCCATCATACAGCTCATGATGGTGAGAAGAATGGGCCTGCTGGACTAAAGCTCATTGAGAAACTGATGGTTTATTTGTCCATACAGACCTATGCTTGATATCTCAGAGCGCCTCTGATAAAACCTCCTAACGACATTAGACAGATGGTCTCTCTGTATGTGTGTGTGTGTGTGTGTGTGTGTAGTAGCAGTGTGGATTTCTCACTCACACTCAAGCCTGTGAGTGCGAATGTTATTCACATCCTTTACCTGAGTGATTGTGTTTGGAGAAGCAGAGATCGAGCCCTACAAGTAAATGTTTTGACAGCATCACACTTTCACTTGTCTTATAATAATGTGTATAAATGTCTGTATATATATATATATATATATATATATATTATGTAGAACATTTTCTGTCTCTGTCTTTCTCTGGCTTTATAATCTTATCTTTCTCTCTCACTCTGTGTAGGCGTTTTAATCAGTGTTTTTGCTTTTTGTGTAGATTGGTGTGTGTGGGTGTGATTTGTTTTGATTCGTTCTGTCTGTTAGGAACCAACAACTTCTCAGTGACATTAAGTCATGCTTTACACAATCAAATGCAATAAATGTGCATGTTTTGCTGTTTTGGATGGGTGAGACTTTTTTAAAAAAACTATTTTTTGCATGAAAAAAATTAAATTAAAAAAATAAAATAATATTAATAAAAATAATGATAATACAATCAAAGGCATTCCAATAATACTACAGTATTGTGGTGTACATAAATCAATAAACATTTGTGTTTTCGTTAATAAAAAAATAATTAAAATAATTAAAATTAAAATAATATTAATAAAAAAGAATGATAATACAATCAAAGGCATTGCAATAATACTACAGTATTGTGGTGTACATAAATCAATAAATATTTGTGTTTTCTTTAATAATAATAATAATAATAATAATAATTTATTTTTCAATTATTTTTTTATTTGCCATTAAATAACAAAAATAGCAATACATTATTATTATTATTATTATAAACAAAAGTAGTGCAACAAAAAATTGGAGAAGATGAAATAGAAATTATTTTTCAAAATTGATTCAAGGAATATTATTGTTGATATTATCATTTACTTTATTAATAATTATTATTAATATTGTTTGTCTGTTTGTTTGAAATACGATCGGGACAGTTCTTGATATTGAGCGGTATAATCAAAATCAAACATTAAAATTATGCTTGCTTACGAAGGGGAGCCTTTGCACCCCTATTCATGAGCTTGGCCAAATATAGCTGTTTAATTATTTTATTCCTGAGCAAGCAAAACATTTTATAATACTATGAAGAGTAGACTGGAGGACAGGCAGAATATGTAGCAATTTTCAAAGCTGTTATAAAGTCTAGAATCATTGTTGAATTTGAAGGTTACAACTGATGAAATTTCTCAATATTACTGAGTTTTTGTACAGATGGTGTCTTTGCTACTTAAAGTTGAAAAAAGTCAGTGTCTCTGTCGTTTTGGAGTTCATAAGTGCCAATTTAGGGTTTTAAAGCATGTCTGTGCCAGCTCACCTCCAGGAGTCCTGAATGTGTGTCTGTGTGTGTACAAACACACTCTCTCACACACACATAATGTGGTGTGCTTGTGGTGAGAATGCTTGAACTGTGATTATTTCCCAAGTGCTGTGGCACAGGGAGGAGATCTGGTCAGTGTGTGTTTCCCAGCATGAATTATGCTTGGCACAGTAAGCAGCTATGGTGGATTATACCCAGGGTGTGTGTGTGTTTCTGTATTTGTGTGTCTGTGGTTGTGTGTGTGCAGCTATTTATGTAGGATTTGAAAGACTAAAGGCATTAACAATACAATATGTGACAAGATTTTGTACAAACATAATAAAACAGGCTCTCTGAATCATGCGAGCTGTCATAGACATGGACATTTGTTTCCAGTTCTCTTCCCTTACTGTCTGGAAAAGAGACAATTTACAGCAAACTGGGGCTAAGACTCTCAAATCATAAATCTCAGATGCTGTTGTCATTTCTACATTGATTTCAGGTTCTCTTTCATTCTTTCTCACATTTTTCTGGTGTCAGTTTAATAGCTTCGTAATAAAATAATTTAGAAGAGGAAACTGGCAGCGAAGAGTCGTGTAGATGAGATTGTAATCTCCTGAGTATAATCTGTCCATCCATCCATCCGTCCATCCATCCATCCATCCATCCATCCATCCATCAGTTGTTCTCTCTCAATTGTTTGATATATCCTTTTATATGTCTGTCTATCCATCCCTTGTTCTGTCTCTCTGTTGTTCTATCTATCCTTCTGTCTATCCATCCATCCATCCATCCATCCATCCATCCATCCATTGTTCTGTCTCTCTGTTGTTCTATCTATTCTTCTATTTGTCTATCCACCCATCCATCGTTCTGTTTTTATGTTGTTCTATCTATTGTTCTATCTGTCTGTCCATCCATCCATCCATCCATCCAGCCATCCAGCCATTCATCCATAGTTCTGTCTCTCTGTTGTTCTATCTATTCTTCTGTCTATCCACCCATCCATCGTTCTGTTTTATGTTGTTCTATCTTTTGTTCTGTCTATCCATCCAGCCATTCTTTCATCCATCCATCGTTCTGTCTCTCTGTTGTTCTATCTATTCTTCTATCTGTCTATCCATCCATCCATTGTTCTCTCAATCTGTTGTTCTATCTAT
>JAFVLL020012953.1:0-18833 GCA_021397915.2 Tor tambroides | reverse complement strand
CCTTCAGTTGATAAAAGTGGATCCCAGGTATGCAACAAGATCTGCGCAGCGTTAGAGATTGTCTCAACCCTCGCTGCATGCAGGCAGCGCATGGTGGCAAAATAAATCAATCAAAATGATTCCCGCCCGTCAGCACTGGTGGAGCCGCTGGAGCGGCCCTGCCTTCTCATCTCTTTTCATCCTGCAGCCCCATGCTTCATTGACTCAAAGATTGAGTATTAAAAAAATATTTGCTAATTCTCACAGAAGCCCCTTCTGGCATTAAGTTCTCTCTCTCTTTTCTAGACAGGCCTGGGCATAGACAGCTGCACAAAATTTGTTTGGAATTTGTGTCTTGGAGGAAAAAATAAGAGAGGGAGGTGAAATCAAGAGACTTTTACCCTCTGTCTGTCATGACAACCTCCGTCTTATGAATGTATTGGATTATATTATTGTAGATCCAGATGGGCGAATTTTGTCTTTGTAGTAGTTCAAATGTTGGATGTTACACTGTTTACAAAATATAGTTTGATCATGATATGTCTGACTTTCAAAAATGCTGAGGTAATAGAAGGGTTCCCATGGGGTTGGAAACTCTGGAAATACCAGGATTTTTATTTATTTATTTATTTTAACGGTCACGGAAATTACTACATTTTAGTTCCTTTTTTTAAGTAATGGTAATTTTAATAATGATTATAAGCAGCCTGGATATTCTCTGTTTTAAAATATTTAATCAACTAGTTATTTTAGAATAAATCTTACCCACAAGCCAACATAATGACATCAGTCTGTGCTTTGGGGGTCTTAAAGGGATAGTTCACCCAAAAATTAAAATTCTGTCATTAATTACTAACCCTCATGTTTCAAACCCGTTAGACCTTCGTTCATCTTAAGAACACAAATTAAGATGTTTTTGATGAAATCCGAGAGCTTTCTGACCCTGAATAGACAGCAGTGTACCACGTTCAAGGCCCAGAAAGGTAGTAAGGACACTGTTAAAATAGTCCATGTGACATCAGTGGTTCAACCGTAATGTTATGAAGCTACGAGAATACTTTTTGTGTGCAAAGAAAACAAAACTAATGACTTTATTCAACAATTTCTTCTCTTCCTTGTCAGTCTTTGACACACGTTCACAAGAGTACCACGACGCTGTAGCTTCAAAAAAATACCACTGATGTCACGATGTCCTTACTACCTTTCTGGGCCTTGAACGTGGTAGTTTTCCTTGTTTGTTACCCCTACTTATCAATTTCAGTGTAGTTTCACCATCATGACCATGCTAATATAAAAATGAGGATAAACATGAAAGTACCAGCAGACTAATGTCTATGAGTAATGATTCAGTGGCCATTCTAATGGATTCTTTTCAGTTTGAGTTCATGCAGTGAAAGATTAATCATGTGGACTCGTCAGACTCACTCATCACAGAACCGGCTGATAAGAATCATTTGTTTGTGAGTTGAGCTATACAAGTCTCCAGCATGTTTGTTGTTGCTTAGGCCTGCAGCACATGAGCAGTACAGACGCTGAAATACACTGCCGGAAACACTGCTGTAATCGGTGACACATGCTGCATCACAACTGTGCCAGTTATGCCATCAACAAACTGGTTAATTGAATTTGAAAATGTATGTTTTTCATATTTCTGACATTGTGTGGACATGGTATCACTGTTCTTACATGAGGGTTAGGGTTAGGGTTAGGTATCACTGTTTTAACCCTAACCCTAAAGGTTATTGCACACTGAGTCCGAAATTATCGCGTGCATTTTTCTGTTTTTTCGTATTCCCCATCCTTTCCTATCAAAATGCATGCTACGGATGCAAAAACGCAGAAAATCGAACCTGATCCGAATTTTTTTTTTGACGGATGAAAATTTCGGACTCAGTGTGCAATGACCTTAACAGTTTACAAACTGCTGGCCTAAAACACCTGGAGGAAGCTCCATAGTGCAGGACATCTACTAGCAGGAGCTAATGGGACTGTGCTAACACTTTGATCTGTATGTTGCGATACAACAGAAGTAGCGGCAGATCTTTCTTCTGTATTGTGATGTACATAATGGATAAATAGAATATATGCACAGATGATGAATTGTTCACACCACTATATCATGCATTTAGAAAATAGATGTGAATTTACATTTCATGTTGACATACTGAATATACGTTCTGACTGTTTGACTGATAATTTTATTGCATGGCACAATATCTTTACTGTATTGTAGACATGCACTTTTGTGATTTATGATGCCTGTTCATTTGTTGGCATTATGTAATCTAAATTATTCTGAAATATCAGCATGCATCAAAAAATAAAAATTAAATAAAAAATGGAATATTCCTGCCACACGCATGCAGGTGGTTCATGACATCTGAAACCAGATACTGCACTGTGTAGTAATGCACAACAGAACTGCAAAACATGCCAACAGGTTTATATATCTGTTTTTTATTTACAGTTTATAGTAGTATTTTCAGTCATTGGATTCACTTATTACAAAAAGTGCATATCCAGTAAAATAATATGCTTATTTAAATCTACTAGTGAAATACAGCATAATGGGAACTAATATATTTTAGCATTATATAATGACAATTAATTATATTTAGTTAGATTTAGTAGTTTAATAATATCATTAAATTTACTCCGCACTTAACACATAAATATAAGGAAGATGTTGGATCACTTACTCAGCTGTCTCTCTATTGTGCTTTTTGGATGCAAAGATATTGAAAAAACAATAGACAAGTGTATGTGATGAATGAATGATTTGGAGAGATCATTTGTAAATATTAAATATTAAATATTACGCTCTCCGTTGTTCAAATGGGCTTGCCTCATATCAGAGCAAATATTGCTTTGTCCCCTCTCAGGTTGACATTTTTTACATAGACAAAAATGCAATCATGCAGAAAATATTGTTTGCCTGCTGATTTTGCATAAAATTCTGCCATATCAGACTATATATATATATATATATATATATATATATATATATATATCAGTATTCACATAATCTGAGGATCTGCAATGTATGTCGCAGAGAGGCTGCTTCTCTTTAGGACACTGCATGTTTGGATAGTAATGTAGTGAACAGTGTTCGGTTTATGCAGACTTGGTTGGTGATTTAAGCGCCAGAAAGTTACAGGTGTTTTCAGGTGGGGTGCTGTCACGTATCAAAACAGGAGCACACACACACACACACACACCCACACACACACACACATTGCTTCACAGTATGAAGACGACAGTGGGCGTGTGAATGGACAGCTGGGATTAATATCTCTGTGTGTGTGTGTGTGTGTGTGTGTGTGTGTGTGTGTGTGTGTGTGTGTGTGTGTGTGTGTTTGTATGTGTGTGTGTGTGTGTGTGTGTGTGTGCGCGCGCACTCTGAGCTCTGATTCCATTTCACTGGCTTTAATGAATCCCATTCACTGAATCATGCGATGCAGAATTGGCACAGGGCTGAAGAGTGACTGCACGCTCACTGCATCCAGCGTGTACACAGGATAAAAGTCATTCCTTTCAACTCCCTTACTACGAGTTGCTAAACACATCTGTCCTTTCCAACCTCTCCATTCTTTTCTTGTTCTCTTCTCTCTTTTCTGTTATTGCAGAGAATTTGTTTTCAATTAACATTATTAAATGTTAGCATTTAATAAATATTTCTAGTGAACTGGTCATTTTCTTTCAAAATAACTTTTGACAGGAAGAGTAAGAGGTCATTTTCTGGAATGTAATTAAAAGATATTTAAAACAAATAAGAACAACAATATTTTGAAATATTATTGCCATTTAAAATAACTGTAAAATTGGTAATTTATTTGTGTGATGGCAAAGCTGAATTTTTAGCATCATTACTCCAGTCTTCAGCATCACACGATTCTTCAGAAATCATTTGCTGCTGAAGAAACATTTCTTGTTGCTGAAAACAGTTGTGCTGCTTAATATATTTTGTTGAAATTCTGATAGATTTTTCAGGATTATTTGATAAATAGAAAGCTCTGAGGAAGATAATTTATATGAAGTACACTATCTGTTAAATATAGCCCAATTTTAATACGAAGGAAATTTCCGTATTGAATTTTCAAAGTTGCTTTACACATATTTTGAATCGCTCATTGCATTGTGTTGTGTTTTAGGGTTAAAATGTACAGATAATGGCCTGGCAGAAAATTATCAGTACATTTTCCTTCTTTCTTTTTTTCCGTACAGTGTAGAAATCTTTTGTTACATTATAAATGTCTTTACTGTCACTTTTGATCAGTTTAATGGGTCTTTTCTAATTAAACTGACCCCAAACTTTTTACCTGTAGTGTATATGTGACAAAAAATGTTTGTTTCC
Organism: Tor tambroides; assembly: GCA_021397915.2. Taxonomy (NCBI): domain Eukaryota; kingdom Metazoa; phylum Chordata; class Actinopteri; order Cypriniformes; family Cyprinidae; genus Tor; species Tor tambroides. The sequence continues at coordinate 14,500 of JAFVLL020012953.1, read as the reverse complement.
ATTTTTAGCAAATATTTAATCTACAAGGTGTCTAATGCCTTTGTTTATTAATACTTTTCAGAGTTTCCATCTCTTTGGACAAATTTGATAAGTAGTATGTCTAACCCTGATTTTCAGGGGTTTGTTTAATTTTGGGTTCTTGCATATTGAAACATTACAGAACAAGTCCTGAATAGCATACGCTCTGATTCGCAATGCAGCTTATTCTGGTCTGATATGCCATGACCTCAAATGGCTCATTGTGCCACAGTAGTGCTGTCGTTGTGGATGAGACTACCTTATCACAGAAATAGCCCATGCAGCTTCAGGATATCTAAAGTGCCATAATTATCAGAGTTCGATGTAACCCAGCCTGGCCAACAATCAGAAGCTCTCTTTGATGTCTCTCTCTCTCTGTGTGTGTGTGTGTGTGTCTTCACAGACATCCGAGAGACAGCGTTCGTGTATGCCATCACGGCAGCGGGTGTGACGCATGCAGTGACTCAGGCCTGCAGCATGGGGGAGCTGCTGCAATGCGGCTGCGAGGCCACACGGAGCAGAGGGCCACCTCCACGTTTAGCCAGTGTTGGCCCAGCCGAGGGGGTCAAGTGGGAGTGGGGTGGCTGCGGAGACGACGTGGAGTTCGGCTATGAGAAGTCCAAGCAGTTTATGGACGCCAGGCGGAGGAAGGGCAAGAGTGACATCCGCACGCTGATAGACCTTCACAATAATGAAGCCGGTCGACTGGTACGATATTTCATCTTTATCTTGACACATATAGCTATGAATTAAAAATAAAGTAATAAAAATTGCTTACACAGGCTTTTTACAGTCTTTTAGTGGTGGTATAAATGTAATCCGATCTATTAAATAATATTAAACAAGAGTAATGTGTTGGCAGACACAATCGTTCAAAAGTTTGGGGTCAGTAAGCTTTTTTTTTTAGCAAGGACACATTAAATTAACCAAAAGTGACAATACAGAAATTTAAAATGTTACAAAGGATTTCTAAATGTTCTTATTTTTAATTTTCTGTTTATCAAAGAATCATCATGGTTTACACAGTAAAGTATTAAGCAGCACTATTGCGCTATTCTCAACACTGATAATAAAAATAAATATAGAATGATTCCATGATTAGAATGATTTCTGAAGGATCATGTGACACTAGCATAATGACTGCTGAAATTCAGATTTGCCATAACAGGTACGATTGAATTTTAAAATATATTGCCAAAAAAAAAGTTTGTCAGAGTGCTGTATTTAGTACGATATTCTGGATGCATGTGCGAGAACAGTTAATGCAACCTGGTATTTAGTTCTTAGTTCACACAACCCTTATTATACATCAACAATAAACTAAATTAGGAACTGGGATGACTAGCCAGGTATCTTGTATTTACTTAATTTTTTTGTTAAAGGCAGTCTCAGTACCTGTCGCCCTCATGCAGGTTTGGCGTAGATGTTTTGTTTTTTTTATGTTCCTGGTACGATATCAATGTGGATAGATTTTTTGCATCGATGCATAGATGATACAAGCACAGTCGTGTGCTGTTTTGCCTGTACAACCCTTAAGAGATAGTCAAGCTTAAATGAGCAGATGGTGCACTTCAAAAGCCCAAGCATGGAAAAGCTTGGAAATGTTATGGAAATATAGTTGGCAGAGGCTGGAAAACACACTATGAACTGAGTTGAGACTAGTTTCCCAACATCACCACTCTCTCTGTTCCCTTATTGACTGTCTAGATCCATTTAATAGTTACAGGAGTGTCATTTTTTTAAAACTAGGGCTTTCAAATTACAGTATTAACATGCACAATTAATTTAAAATGTATATGCATTTATTTGATTTAACATGGAAACTGTTTTGTTCTTTTCTGTGTGATCAGAAACCACAAAACCACTCACATTCACACACTAAAGTGCCTAGCAGGTCAGGCATTTCATAAAAAAATCTCAATAAATTATAAACACCTGCACATATACTCTACAAGTGTCAGTCACACAAACTACAGACCCCAATAATTACAAAATAATATTAAATTAATATTTTTTTTTTTCTACTTTGAAATAATTCAATTCAATTCAAGTTTATTTGTATAGTGCTTTTTACGATACAAATCGTTGCAAAGCAGCTTTACAGGACATTAAGTTTCCACAATATATTTATATATTGTAGAAATTTAATATATTTAACTTGTGGCAAAATTTGGTTATTCTGTATTCTGAAATAAGCTGGATCTGTTAACACATAATGATATTTACATATAATATAATAAGCTGTTATTAACATATAATAAACTGTTTAACATAACAGTAATGACAGACCTACACTGCCTCTGAAATGTTTGGGGTCGGTGAGATTTTTTTTTTTTTTTTTTTTTAATTAATACTTTTATTAATGAATTAAACTGCTCAAAAGTGACACTAAAGCCATTTACAAGGTTTAAATGTCAAATAAATGCTGTTTTTAGACTTTCTATTCATCAAATAATCCTAAAAAAAAATGTATCACAGTTTTCACAAAAATATTAAGTAGCACAACATTTCAGGATTGATAATCAGAAATGTTTCTTGCGCAGCAAATCAGCATATTAGAATGATTTCTGAAGGATCATGTGACACTGAAGACTGGAGTAATGATGCTGAAAATTTAGCATTGCATTACTGAAATAATAACAACAACTTATTTTAAATTGTAATAATATTTCACATAAATAAATTCAGCCTTGGTGAGCATAAGAGTCTTAAAAAGACATAAACAATTCTTACCAACCCCAAATTTATAGTTTGTTTGCATTTTTCTGTCATATTTTAGTATAGTGTGCAATTTAACACACAAATTTAAATGTAAGTGGAGTGTGTCCTTAAGACCTTTTAGACAGGGCAAAGTTTTTTAAGCAATCATTATATTTGTATTTCCATTATTTCTGCAGTGATGCCTACTGTACAATAGAAACCTGTGGTGCATGTGTGTGATAGATACAACTACTCTTATCTCAGTTTACTGTTTTATAATTCATTATTATTCAGAACTCTAAAGAAGTCAGATTTACGGTTTCCTTCAAGCCGTCATCAGTCGGCCACTGGCCAAATCCTCAGATTATTTCTTCACTAGTGCTTCATCTTCCAGGGGTCACTGCCTCGCAGCCTCAGGTCCCGTTAGCATGGGGTCAGTCACAGGTAAATAGGCATTAAGGGGGCATGTAGACATGTTTGGCAGATGGTGAAATTCTTCTGCGTCAAAGAGGACCCAAATGCCCCGCAGCGACTTGTTTGGAATTAAAGTTACGCTGCATTTATCAGATGTTAATTCCAACAGGTATGGAACTGTATGTTTCAAGCTCTCGGATTGGCTTTGGAGTGGCTGGAGGCTAAAGAGGGAGGGGAGAGACGAGGGTAAATTCCTTCTAAATAGCTTCTCCTTTTATCTCACTGAACTATCTTTGTGTCTTGAACTGCAGGCGGTGAAGAATTATATGAGAACTGAATGTAAATGTCACGGGTTGTCTGGCTCTTGCACTCTGAGGACCTGCTGGAAGAAAATGCCTCACTTCCGAGAGGTGGGCGACCGTTTGCTCGAGCGTTTCAACGGGGCGTCCAAAGTGATGGGTGGGAATGACGGTAAGACTCTCATTCCAGTGGGGCAGAACATCAAACCTCCAGACAAGCAAGATCTCATCTACTCGGCCGAGTCGCCGGACTTCTGCCTGCCCAATCGGAAGACGGGTTCTTTGGGCACGCGGGGGCGGATGTGCAACAGCACGGCGCTGGACGTGAGCGGATGTGACCTTCTGTGTTGTGAGCGGGGCTACCGGGACGAGACGGTGGTCCTGGAGGAAAACTGTCTCTGCCGTTTCCACTGGTGCTGCGTGGTCCAGTGTAAAAAGTGCTCGGTCAGGAAGGAACTGAGTTTGTGTCACTAACCGAGAACAAAAGAATCTAGAGCATTCCAGATTCACGCATACGCATTTCAAACCCTGAGGCTTTGGGAAAGCCTAGAGGAATGTCTGACTTGTGATTCACCCAGGACCGCTAGTCTCAATGACTACTCAAGATTTAGGAGGAGTCTTCAGCTGTGAAGTCGAGACGTTCAGAAATCTTCTCATCAGAGGGCTTTAGTGTATATTTTCTGTTAGATCAGCCCCGTATACAGGATGAGTGCAGACTCGATGAATAAAGCACATCCTCATCAGCCATGGTGTAATGGTTGTTTCTGCTCTGAAGTGACAGAACATCAAGAAAAGGACATTTGGCATATGCTCTGTAAAGCAGGCTGGATATGGAACAAAGATGGTTATTTATAAGCATTTAATATCATCATGACTACTTCTTGTGATTAATGCCCTGTCATTTTCTTTCAAAAGCACTTTGAGAACTTTTAACAGAAAGAGTAAAAGCTAAACTCAAAGGTAAAAAGCAAATGCAAGAGAAGCAACATGTAAAAACTCTTTATCTTTGTGAGATATTTAATCTATGGGGCTTTTAATGCACTTTTACTGATACTGATCACTATTTTTCATGGGTTTGCTCCTTAGTGAAATGCATTTTCAGTGGTTTGTCTCAGTTTTTAAGAGTTCTTATATTGTTGACCTCATATATATGCTCTGAAAACCTTTCAGTACACTGCTCAACAGTTTTCAACACCGGATCATTAATGACAATAATCACAGGAACGTATGAGAAATTGTCATCGTGTTATCACCTTATTGTTTTTGTTGTTTTCAATGGATCTCTCACTGGAGGGTTAATCAAATCAGGTCATCAAAACATCATTTCAACAATTCAGTGTCATCCAAATGCATTATGTTTGAAACATAATATTTATGCAGTCTGTACAGTTAATGAAATCAGAAATGTCAAGAAGAAACAGAGCTTCACAAGCTACTTACAGGGTCAGCCATGAGACTTTCATCAAGTGTTAATCTCAAGCACCCTGTCCTTTGTTTGGAATCTATTGCATTTTTGGAAAATACCTTCGCAAGGTATCATCTAGTGTTTGCGCTTGTGAGCCACAGACCATTGAGAAATATCATTTTCACATGCATTAGTTTTATGCATAAGCATAATGGACTTGAGACCGAAAAATGACAGCATGTCCGCATAATGTAAATTAAGATGAAATTTGTCATTTGAATGACTGCATTCAGCTATTTATCTTAGACTTTGTCTATTTATCTTAAATTTGTAGTTCATCTCTCTTATGCAACCTCAGATCTGAAAAAAAAAACATGGCGGAAAGATGTGAAAGATTATGTACTGTTCTTCAAAACAACTGTTCATAAAGTGATCTTGCAATAATTCACACCAGAACTGTATATTTTGGATATTTAATCACAATGCATTTGAAAGGAAGATTTCAGATTTGAAAAACTGAAGACTGGAAGTGAGAATCCTTCTTATAGCTGCTCATCACTGAATAAAATTCACAATAACTTGTTTCCTAGTTATTTTGTCGTATTTATCAGTAGTTTTTTCTTTCTAACAAAATACTTATAATTGTATAATCTATCTGTATATCACACATATATACAGGCTTTTAATTGACAAAGTGAGACTACACTTAGTATAAAATGTACAAATAAACATATTCAGACTGACAGACAAGACCTGGCGAGAATCCATTTCCAAAGGTTTGTATCTATATAGTCTGTCTTTGTCTCTCATTTTTCCTCTGTGATAATTTGGTTAAATGTTGTAACTCTCACATGACGTTTTGACTGGGAGATATGATCCCATTTCAGCCTGAGATATTTATATAGACATCATAATGAAGCTTATGTCACACTTTCCTTTCATTGACGTTAAACAAATCGTACAATTGTTGTTCTAACTGGCTGACTTCACACAGGGTCAAGGCTCAATGCTTCCCAACTCCCTCTCTCTCTCGCTACGGCAATTCAGAGATTCAAGTGTATCGCTTTGCCACTCAGCAGAAGAAAGGTGTTGTTTTGAGTTATTTACGCAGTTGGAAAAGACTCCCTTTGTATTAGTATGAGTCCTGCAAGACGGCACAAGTTCATATTTTCCAGGAATTTGGGCTGCGTAGCCAACAGTGTTGAAGATAGCAGGGAAGATGGAGACCGGGAATGTGCCAGGAGCATTGGTGAGGGAATGAGATACAGAGAGAGACGCACACAACCATAGACAGCCCATCATACAGTCATATAGCTGCTGTGTTTCAATGTACTTTAATACACACACACACACACACACACACAGTGGCTGTGGAATGTGCAGGATGAGACAATCGTTCTGTCTTTGCCTGCTGATAGTAAAACACATAGGGCACTAATGAAAGCCTGCCACTGTGGGTGGATACACGGCATGATGGGAGACACTCTCATTTCCTCTGATCACCCAGACAATGAGGTGCAAAGATGCTCAGACGAGAGGAAAGGAAAGGAAAGGACGTGACGTGTGGCCAAGTATGGTGACCCATACTCGGAATTTGTGCTCTGCATTTAACCCATTCAAGTGCACACACACAGCAGTGAGAAGTGAACACACACACATTGTGAACACACACCCGGAGCAGTGGGCAGCCAATGCTGCGGCACCCAGGGAGCAGTTGGGGGTTCGGTGCCTTGCTCAAGGGACTCACCTCAGTCGTGGTATTGAGGGTGGAGAGAGTGCTGGACATTCACTCCCCCCACCTACAATCCCTGCCGGACCAGAGACTCGAACCCACGACCTTCGGGTTACAAGTCTGACTCTCTATCCATTAGGCCATGACTGCCCGAGAGGCTGTGAACTCTAGTTGCAATTTTTGCATTAATGGAGATTTTATATCAGTATAGAGGGAAAAGTGGCTTCTCTGGTTATGGAATGCACGGACAGGAATTGTTTTATGTGCATGTGTACACAGGTGCATGTGTGTGGCAGACAGCCTGAGTGAATAAAACTGTAACATAATACCACCATGCATCCCCTTGTTCTGACAACCAGTCTTTATCTAAATAGAGATGCTTGCTTTAGGAAGACATACTCATAAAAGTCAAGCAGTGAATAGAGGCTCTGAAACCTCGCAGGAGATTTTATCGGGAGGTAATCAGTCTAATTACAACTTAGGCCCTGTCAGACTCTATTCTGTGAGTCTGTGAGGTGCATGATGGGATGAAAGAGTGCACTGTACAAAATTTAACCTGTACTTATGGTATGTTCATGGCTACTAGCTGCTGTGCTTTATTACAATTACTGTGACTTAACAGTTCAGGTCTAGTGCATTACAGTCATCTTTACTCATTACAGTAATAGTGTGATTTCCGTAATACTATACTGACGCTTATGTTCCCAGAATGCACGGCAAGAATAACTTTAATTTGTAGTTGTTGTTTTTTCTTCTCTGAGGTTTTCTTTTTTTTTTTAACCCAGGACAACATTCCTTGATGGAATTGTTTATAATAATAGTTATGATTTTTTTACTGTAACATGGCCATTTATAGGCTACTGTAAATTTAGTAAGTCCATCACTAAATTTTTTTCTGCATTTATGTTACTGCATGTAACCAATTGTGTTACCACTGTTGCACTGGCTCTGAAAATGTTGGTTTAATTCATATTTAATGCAACTACTGTTATTATCCCACAATGCAACATAATGCATTTATAATTTGTGTTACCGCAAAAACTTGGATAATTTTCACAGTAAAATTCCGATTTCAGTTTTTAATTGCAATAAATCAGTGCTAAATCCTGGAAGTTTTTTAGAGAGTGATATATTTATCCGTCCTGCTCTGTTCGACTCTGCTCGGTAAATAACACAATTACCTGCACCATTTCTCTTTGTGGATAAACGGAGTTTAGTGCTCTCACTGGGTTATTAACCTTTCAATGTCAGGATTTTAAGTGCTGATAATATCTCCAGAACGCAGCTTACTCATAGTTACCATTTTTGTCTCTTTTTGGACGGCTAAAACGTAAAGAGACCCAGCGCGCAAGTCTGTGTCAATAAACAATGTTGTTTGCGTGCTCTCCGCACTGGACTCGCCAGATGGAAATTGAGTCCCTGTCCTCAGTTAGATCAGGCTTGCTCTTTCCGAAATGGACCTGCAATGAAGTGTTTATGGATTTGTGGTTTGCAGGCATACGGTCTCAGAGGATAATGCCAACCTCTGCGCGCGCACACACACACACACACACACACACTCTCACTGTAACACACTTCCAGCCACTTAACACAAGATGGAGCTATTTGTCTCATTTCGTGGATGCTTCACATGAAACACTTCAGATCATTTTGTGCATTTGATGAAAGACAATACAGCATGATTTGGATCATCAGTAGCAGCAAGATAACTGTGAGTGTATTAACTAAGAACAGGGCGAACAACGGTAAAAGAAGCTGCATAAAATTCAACTTGTGGAGAAGAAGCCTACTTTAGCATTTTGTTAAAATGAGTAGGCCTGCTACCAAAATAAATGAATATAGGCTACCTAAGTGTGAGCTGAATGTGATTTTTTCGGGCGCTTGATTTCATGTTATTTATAATTAAATGAAAAGGTATTATATAGATTAATTTATATTACATGGAGTTTGCTGAAAGTTCAGAGAGTTCTTTTTTGACCCACTTCAATGGAATTTGAAGTGGGTCTTTCTATGCAATTTCATAATTACTAATAGTGTCTTTGAAACTAATCTGTTATTGAAATACATACATAATTACAAGATAATTAGGACAAGATTATTAAAACATAATGATTTAAAATGTACTTTTAATTTGACATTATTACAAAGTGCACTTTTTAAAAGTGCACCTAAGAAACAGTCATGAAAGTTTACTCTCTTCAAGTTAACTTAATTGACCTTTTATTTAATTAGTATCATATTAAATGCAAAGACAGGGTTTTTAAAAATACTTTTAAGATTTAAAGTAGACTAAGTGCACATTCAGTATAATTAAGCACACTTCATTTTCACAAGGGACTTCAATATGTTCTGTGGTGTGATAAAACTGTTTTAAACAATATTTTGATAATTCAGTAATAGTATTGTGCTTGTACATAATACTAATTATTCTCAAATTAATAGAGAAACTACTGTAAAGTGGTAACTTGCAATTATTACCTTAAAAAGCAGTCTATTTGATCTAACAATTTAGTTTTGTTGGTGTTATCTATGATTCAGTGGTGTTATATATTGTAATATTTTTGACTTGAATTAAACAATTTAGATGTTACCACAAGTAGCACAGTTAACATTTATTTAAAGTTATTATTCTTATTTTTCGATGCTTTCGATACCAAACCATAGAATTTTAAAAAAGAAGAGTTTATTTGCAAAAACAGATAACTCTGTTGTTGTTTTTTTTAATTTTCAAAAATCATGTTTTTATGTTAGCTGTATTTTTTTATACTTATTTTTTAACCTAATAAAAATATCCCAACTGCAGTTTGATTGAGATTAATTGGAATGCACAATAAAAAAACAAACATGATTTTTGAAAATTGTTTTAAAAACGGAGTTATCTGTTTTTGCAAATGAACTCTTCAAAAGTAAATATTTTAACCTGTAAAATAGTGATTTTTTTTTTTTAAATAGTGCATCCAAAATTCGTACTGTAGACATGTTATGCATAAACTACCCCTCCAAAACACAACCAAGCACAGTTTTTACAGAGTGATCACACACGCCCTGTAGTGTAGAATACATGATCTATAAAGAATAATGTGTTTTCCAATCAATGCAGTACATTCACTGAATGAGGGCATGAAGTGCAGAGAGGATGCAGTTGTTAGTTGGTAGCAGAGCCGCAGCACCTGTCAGACAGTCGTATGGGATTAGCATGAGGGTTTAGCGCTTGGCTGAAGTGGGAAGATACTCTTCTGAAAACCGGTGGTCTTTGCGAATAGGGATTTGTTGTACATTCCAAGAGAAAAGCTGGAAGAACTGATGCGCAGAGGGATGAAAGGCATCGTAGATTATTTTGGTGTCCCAGAGTGCACCAAATTTTCTTTTGTACAGGGAATGCCTGCATCTGCTATTCAGTGTTGTTTTCTTTTTCAGACAGTTATAGGTGATGTCAGGGCGCTTTGAGTGATTTCTGAAAAAAAAAGAAAAAAAGGTTGACCAGAAGCTGCTGTTTAATTCATCAAATAGGCTCTTCATTTGCTGGACTTTTCTGTTGTTTGATTCAAAACCCTTCGAGATCTTTCAGACAGATTTAGTACGTGAGTGCAGTGCATCTTGGGAGGTTTACTCATAGAATCTTGATGTAGACATCCTGGAAGGTCAGAAGCGTTCACCATGTCCAGCTGTTCATAGCGAATGACCTCTGAATAACTCTTGCTTCTGTTATCTTCACCATCATCTTAATGACCGCACATCACAGGTGAAACGTCTCCCTCAGTTTTATACTCTTTGTCTGCCATTGTCTCATTTCTCTCCCCTCTCTCTCTCCAGATCAGAAACCAGCAGCATGCAGAATTCATTTTGGAAAGGAGCTTTCATTGTTCTCTGGGTAAACGGTTTGCTCACGAATGAATACCAGAAGCACAGATCTGTGCAGAATCAGGGATATGTGCCTCAGCGTAAGAGGAAATCCCCTGTGACGACCCCACACCACAAACTTCATACACAGTTGTTTCTGTGTACTGTACGTATATACCGTGGGGCTCAAAAGTCAGAGACCACATTGAAAATATAGGATTTAAAATGGATTTCAATTCTGGATATAAACAAAAGGTTTTAGGACGGCTGAAAATAAAATGTAAATGAAAATTTCTTTTTCGTTTTCGAATTCATAAATATTCATTTTTCATTGTAATGATTTTTAAAATTTTAATTTGATAATTTGTTAATTAAAGGAATTATTCATCAAGGTTGCATTAAATTGATCAAAAGTCACAGTACACAGTTTCCACAAAAATATTATTCAGTACAACTGTTTTAAATATTAGCAATACGAAATGTTTCTTGGGTAACACTTTAGAGTAGGGAACACTTATTCACTATTAACTATGACTTTTCCCTCAATAAACTCCTAATTGGCTGCTTATTAATAGTTAGTACGGTAGTGATGTAGAATAAGGTCATGTAGAATAAGGCATTAATATAAGCTTAATTAGTACTAATAAATGGCTACTATTGCACGCTAATAAGCAACTAGTTAAGAGACCCTAAAATAAAGTGTTACCGTTTCTTGTTACTGCATATGTGCTGTACATATTCAATGCAAATACTAGAAGCATTTTCACTGGTGGTCTCTACTGTACTTCCAAGAACGGCAGTTTTTCTGTACGCTATACTAAATTGTGGCATGCTGCCGAGCATATTTCTGTCAAACGGCAAACAACTTTCTTATCTCTAATACATTCTCCTGCTTCGCATGCCTTTATAGTCATATCATCTGCTGCAGTAACCCAAACATTTTCACAGTACCAAGAAAAGCAAGCAAGCGGGTGTAATTCTGCTCAATTAGTGATAGCGAGCAGTAACCCAAGCGGTAAAGAAAACAAGCAACGCTCTGCTGTTTTTCAATAGCCATGGCTTAGCCACCTCAGCAGCTGGGCAAGTACCCGACAGCAGCAATCTCTGAATATCAGAACCAGCGGAAGAACATCTCCTCTGATTTAATAGGAGAAGAAGGGCCAGTAGAGGGAGCTTCAGATATCATGTCCTAAGGTTTGACATATTCAGGCATTAATTGCTAGTGCAGTTGTGCATTGTGGCATGGAGTTCAGTGTGATTAAACATGGTCATGCAAATGTTCAAATAAGCATTTATCCATTAAAATAAATATCTGATCCATCAGCAAGTATACAATTTGATCTACACACTGTATTTATTGACACAACATCTGCTTATTTTTTAAGGAATCCGGTGTTGCGCTGTTGAAATGAATAATTAACGACAGGTTTCCATCAAAGAGAAAACTTCCTTTTGTGCTGTTTTGCACGTTATTAAGTCCAGCAACTAATGTACATTATAAATACTACACTGCGGCGAACAATGTTACAAACGATGTGACTATGATCAAAACAGACCGCATCATTCAATGGCCTATAAAGATCTTTTGCGGCCAATTTAAGACATCTCTTAAACAGCACAAGACACTCTTTGTTTGGGTTGCTAAGACAGTCAAAAACAAAACTTCTCTAATCCCCCAAATGTTTTGCTCCAACACAATGAGCATTTAATTGATTGCAACCATTCCACATATCATCAAGCAGATCAGAGGGCAACGGTTCTTGGGAGCTCAATGCTTATTTTCCTCTATTCTTTGAGCGTCCTCACTCTCTGTGTCTTAGGAGCCAATACCTACACCATTAGGCCAATCAAAAAGTCCTTTTCCCATCATGCTCTAACGACAGGAAAGAGACAAATATTCCTGTGGGAAAAACCAAAGCTTAGTACTCATCTTTAAAAGGAAAGGTTTCTCTGCAAGAGCTCATTTCTCCACAGATGTGTCATTGCTCCACAGCAGGGGGTTGAACTTTCTAATTCTTTTAAAACCTTCTTAGTGAGACGTCCTGCGGGAGCCCCAGTAATTGCGGCGTTGATCTTTTTACCCTCTGCTCTGTTTCTTCTGCTGGAGCGTCACATCTTTTGCCCACTCATGAAAGGAGGAAATGCTTATTATTAAAGGAAGACTGGGACATGTTTAGCCTCCTTAAAACGAGCATCATTAGGTAAATAAACCTGGAAGAAATTCAGAGCGGGGGGATAAGTTCCATATCTTTCTTCATTTTTGGGACATTTTCATGTCTTTGTGTTCTCAGTCTATACTGAATCAGCCGTGAAGACTTTCTTGGAGAACTTCTGAAGCCTAACAGACTGTAAATAATTCAAATGTCCCTGGTGGGACCATTTGGACAAGGACAAGAGCTATTAGCATCTACAATGCCATTTCGCCAAGGAAAAGTGCACGCAACTCGCAGCACACCTCTTTGTCGTGGGAAATTCCAATTCGGCATTATCTTTTGCCTTGGGGCTCTTCTGGTAATCACTACAATCAATGAACAAAACTGTTTTTTGCTCATATGAGTCATTGCATCACAAGACAGAAATCATTATGTGATTAATCAATGTAAAATTACGGTAATGATTTTGCCTTTTACTAAACGAAGTCTTTCTCAGGCATTTAACTCATGATCAGAAGATGTGTGGATAAATGTCGTTGCTAAATTATCTTAATGCCTTACGATTAAATAGATCATAGAGAAAGGGGTTCCCCGGTTGACACTAGGACACAATTAAAATCAGCATGTGTCAAATTCTTGACCGCAGATCTGTTGGCAAGGATCCACACCAGATGGAAGCAGGATTTTGTTTTTCTGAACGTTGCGACATCTTACTGGTAACCATTCGAGTGGGAATGTGTCCGTTGTAATGTTTTTAACTTGTCATGAACTAGCAATAAAACCTAAGCTGTGATGGTGCCTAATTGAAGACAGAGATCATTATCAGTTCATTCGGAGTCAGCGGGGGCCATTCACCCTTGTTCAAGACTGAAGTTTTAAACCGTACCGACTCCCTCCTTGTGACCTCACTGTGACTAAAACCTCTCTGCCACATTGAAGTAACTTTTTTGTGGTTGGCTTTATTGATACCACTGTGTGCACACTCTTCATTTAAGTCTTGAAATGAAGAATTACAAAGGAGCATATGGATTTCAAACTTTACAAAAGCTGCGGGAAGGTTTCAGCTTTAATGGGCTTTTGGCTCTTTTCTCAGCATGTAAGATGTGGTTGTATTTTGCATTTGTCATGGGTTTACTATAAATTCAGTGTCCGTAATTGCGTTTCCAGGTAACATAAACACCAAGAAAGAAGTCTTATAGGAATTAAAAATAGAAGGTTAGACAAACATGAAGAGACTATTCTCTGTGAAATTACTATATGACAATATAAATTTAGAAAAAATAATTTTTCATTATGTAATAGAAAGGAATAAAAGATACAGTTCTCTAAACACATGCTGACCTTTTGTGACAACATGCCCCAATAGTGGCATATGGGGAAGTTTGAACAGCTTGGCTTTTCAGCAAAATTTAAACAGTTACGGAACACAAAACAATTCACATAATGGCAAAATGAAATTAAAAGGTATGTAAAGCGAATATACAACATGTGACAACTTGCTCCAACTGGACACTTATGAAAAAAACCCTTATTTAGCCATTGTTTACAATAGTAAATTGTAATATTACATTATATAAAATGTGACTGTGGATCACAAAACCAGTCATAAGGGTCAACTTTTTGAAATTGAGATTTATACATCATCTGAAAGCTGAATAAATAAGTTTTCCACTGATGTATGATTTGTTAGGATAGGACGATATTTGGCCGAGATACAACTATTTGAAAATCTGGAATCTGAGGGTGCAAAAAAATCTAAATATTGAGAAAATCACCTTTAAAGTTGTCCAAATGAAGTTCTTAGCAATGCATATTAATAATCAAAAATTAAGTTTTAATATATCTACGGTAGAAAATTTACAAAATATCTTCATGGAACATGATCTTTACTTAATATCCTAATGATTTTTGGCATAAAAGAAAAATCAATAATTTTGAC
>JAFVLL020012952.1:0-13268 GCA_021397915.2 Tor tambroides | reverse complement strand
ATTAAGATTTGTACTCATAGAAATTACTAAAGTAGTCAAACCTGTTCATTAGAAGGGGGCGACCCAATACTTTTGGCAATATAGTGTATATTTTTGACTTAGATATTGAAAATATTCAATCTGTAAATCAAAACCAACTGCTAATGCTAGGTGTGTAGCATTTTCGTGATTAAAATGCAGTGGTTGCCTCTAATTTTAAATGGCTACAGATAGCTATTTTTTTGTATAAGTGATACTCCACCAAAAATGAGAATTTTCCAATCACCCAAAAGTTGATTAAAAGTTGATTAAAAAGCCACACAAAGCCACCAGGACAGTAACCCATTTGACCCCAATGGATAAATCAAGGTCTTCTGAAACGAAACTATTTGTATGTGTGAAACAAATACTATATGCTTGGTTACTTTTGACTCGCAGAAATGAATTATTTTTCTAAAAATATTTGTTTTCATCTGAAGAAAGAAGGTCATATACATCTTGGTATCCTTTTAAATATCCATCTTAGCAATTTTTGGATGGCGTATCCCTTTAAAAATTTCTTATGGTGCAAAATTGTGGTATCAGATGACCACATATATGACCACAAACATGGACTCCTTATTACAGTTAAATGAAATGTTATGGTTTATAGCACAACCAAACTGGAGATGACTTTGAAGTTTAGATATTTTTAATATTCAGCTAAAAAAATTGAATGTTTAAAATGTTGGTGTGAGAACAAACATATCAAGCTGAAACACCTCACTTCCTAAATACAAAACCTAAGGCATGTCACATTAGAAAATACATCAAACATTTTGCTGACACTGAAAATATAATATATATTGCAAATATAAGTAAATATGAGCATTCACATCATTAAAAACTATAAAACCCACCAGGAGTGAGTTTGAACCTACTGACATCAGGAGCTTTCAAGACATTTCAAGATAATGCACAGCTTTGATTTTTTTTTTTTTTTGACAAGAAGTAGGCAAACAGATGTAAAATAGGTATATTAAAAATTTAAAGTTTAATACTTATTTTATTATATGTGAAGTATGAAGTATGTTGTATAGTTCATCCAAAAATGAAAATTCATTTACTCATCCTCAAGTTGATCCAAACCTGTATGAATTTCTTCTGCTGAACACAAACAAATATATTTTAGAACGTAATCAAACAGTTTCTGGTCCCCATAGTATTTTTTTCCATACACTTTGTAAGTCAGTGTGGATAAGCAACTGTTTAATTACCCACTTTCTTCAAAATATCTTCTTGGGTATACTATCCCATTAATAATGTCTTTATCAATAACATATTCTAGTGATCTTCACTGAATTATTTCAAAATGTTGCTTTTTTACACTAATGGAAGGTGAAGTTGTGGGTCGTTTTTTGCTCATTGTCTCAAGAATCACGGATTTCAGTAGGATTCCTTATTTTACAAAAACAAAGTTTATTTTTTCCCTCCCTAACCATCCCCCTCACCCTTCACCTCCTCCACCCTCACTTTCACCCCGCATCGCGCTCACATTTCTGTTTCCTGCCCGAGTGAACCCTCCCCCACCCCTCTGTGTCCACAGGAGCAGTGAGCCTTGATATGATTGGCTCTCGTCCAAGCGTAGCCTGCCTTGATTGGCTGCCTGACCGCTCACACGGCCCTGATTGGTCACATTTTCGTTGCATGTTTTACCCGAATCCCGGGCACATTCAGGGACTTTAGCCTTCAAAGCGGGTGATGCAAGGTTTGTGATTGTTTTGCTTTTCTCTTTGAGCTGGGTGTGTGCTTGTCATTAGAGGCCAAACCGCGCTGATAGAGCCCTGTTTTCATTTGCTCTTTTTATTTCTGTCAGGCAGATGAAGGCGCCTGTGGAGCGGCTTTGGAGGGGCTGGCTTTCCTAGCTAACACACTTGAATTTAAGGGCACTTAGTTGTCAACACTGGCAGACTTCGGCTTACTATGAGTAAGTGTGTTCACAGTCACTTGATATAATAAATTAATCAGTATTCGTTAATTAGCGGTGAGTCAATAGCTGGAATGCGTTTCCTGAGGACATGGTAAATAAAACCCCGACAATAGCTTTAAAAGTTTGAGGATTTCTTTAGAGCTTTAGTGCTGGAGATGCAACATATGCAGGAATCCAGTCATGCAACAAATGCGTCTATATATATATATATATATATATATGTGTGTGTGTGTGTGTGTGTGTATATGTGTGTATACATATATGTGTGTGTGTGTGTGTGTGTGTGTGTGTGTATATATATATATATATATATATATATATATATGTATATATGTGTGTGTATATATATATATATATATATATATATGTGTGTGTGTGTGTGTGTGTGTATATATATATATATATATATACACACACATATATATATATATATATATATATATATATAAATTTATTAAAAATTAATATATAAAAATCGAATTGGACTGTGAATGAGCTTGAGATTTACATCACTGAATCTCAAACTGCAGCTTATTCGTTACACATTACATGTATTTTTCTACCTACAAAGTTACACCTTATATATATTTGAATAAATTCATAAATACATTATTTCTCATAAATATTTGGTTATGAAAAAAATCCTCAGTATTCAGGGGCAATCTGAAGTGTAGTACAAATAACATTTATAAACTTTTAATTCAGCATCAAAATTTTAAGCCAAAAATGATACAACATATGTAGGTATAATGGGTGTGAACTAAGTGTTTTTAATCATTATATTTATATTTATCATATATATACATACATATATATATATATATATATATATATATATATATATATATAATTCTATTAAGTCCTGTGTTGTGAGAAAAGATTTTTTAAAATTACAAATATTCCATATAGTCATGACAGTGTAATGACTTAGAAAAACAGTATAGTTTTAG
Source organism: Tor tambroides (assembly GCA_021397915.2). Lineage (NCBI taxonomy): Eukaryota > Metazoa > Chordata > Actinopteri > Cypriniformes > Cyprinidae > Tor > Tor tambroides. Next base: position 10,370 of record JAFVLL020012952.1, on the reverse strand, counting down.
AGGAAATCTAGCATGTTACACCTCATGTCAACTTCCTCAAAGTATTGTCACCTAACCTAGTAGGTGTCTAGTTAGTCTAGTCTACCTTCATTGTTAGTCAGCTGTCTTATATTTCTGTGTTTATTTACACTGCAGGCCGTATTTTCAGTGTCTGTTTGGCATGTAGTTGAGCAGAACGTTGAGTGCTTTCATAGGATCCTGTAGAATGTTGTCTGTTGTTGAGAACATGGTCGACTGGAGTCACAGCGCGAGCTGCGCCAAGACTCTTGAGACGGAGAATAATCTTGATCGAATCACTGCCTGTTCTCTGGCATTCACCATCTAGATGTTCCTTAGATACAATCTGTTAATGGACTTTGATCTAATGATGGACTGTTAGGTCTCAGCGGGTGTTTTAATGAAATTTTCTTGCTTCTGCACTCCACGTTTGCAGCCAAGTTTAATAGGATGCGTTCAGTCACACTGAATTTATTTAGGGAAATGTTATCCGTGCACCCTCTTCCCTTCAAGATAGGCGATGTGAAGGAGTTTACCCATTCGCCACGCTGCAGTGTGTGTGTGTGTGTGTGCTGGCAGGGAGGCGGCAGCAGCAGTGTGTGTCTGAGGCAGCGTAATCTTTCTCAGGGACATCTTTCTTATGCTCTTTGCCTCTCCCCACTTCTATTTTTCCCTCTTTCATTGTCTTTTTCAGTGGGTTTTTGAGGTTTTCACTGGTGCCAGCTGCGATATTCCTCATTCATCATAGATCGTGTCCTCTGACAGGCTCTTTTCCCAGCTGTCCTCTTACCGTGGCTCAGAATTGATTTGACTGTGGTGGATGTGCGGTCTGGTGTTGAGATGGTTTTCACCTTGTTATGTCCTTGCGCTGTTTTACAAGGAGGAAATATGACCAGTTGGTTTTAGAGAAGATATTCCGGTAACACTTTAGAATAGGGACCAATTCTCACTGTTAACTAGTTGTTTATTAGCATGCCTATTATTAATATATTGGCTGTTTATTAGTACTTATAAAGCACATATTCTGCATGACCATATTCTACATCCCAAATCCTAAAACTAAACAACTACCTTATTAACTATTAACAAGCAGCAAATTAGGAGTTTATTGAGGCAAAAGTCATAGTTAATGGTTTATTAATAGGGAGAATTGGACTTTAAAATGAAGTGTGACTGATATTCTTACTAGGATTTTGCAGTTGCAAAACTGAGCAGCTCTTAATGAACTTTAGTTCAAGACAATTTTGAAAGAATGCATTCGAGAACAAGCTGTACCGCAAGTTTGTGTGGTGTGACAATTATTGTTATTAAAGATTTGAGGGTGTGTTATAACTCGTTAGATAGCATTTTCTGTCGTCTGGTGTCTGGAATGTTATATTGAGTAATAAAACTAGTTACTTTAGGTGTAATGATTAGGTGAATGCTAGTCAAACCTGACTTTTCCTGAACAAATCATGGATTTTTCATTGATCTTCCTTTTGGATCAATGCATGAGCGGCCGTTTTATGGCACAGGCGTGATTAGCCAGCTTATTCAATGTGGCCGAAGCGCTCGGATCGCATACGTGACGCATACAGTGTGCTTCACTTGCTAAAACCAGTGCTCCCCTGAGGTCCTGACCAGCACTAATGAATTCACAAAGAATGGGGCTCTTCTGCTTGAGTGCCAATCCGTCTGACTTCTCCACTGGAGCGCACACACGCAAGATACAGTATGTCTGTGTTCCCACAGACTGGCTTGTTATTCACATATTGTAGTAGAGGCCTGGCAGATAGCAGAAATGTAGTACAGTACGTCACACAACATACAGTACATAGCCTTCGCCCTTTAGATGTAGCGTGAGTTAACTGACAAATGCTTTGTGAAAACTCAGTGATTCATTAAATAAATATAAATAGGATTTAAACTATGTTTTAACAGTTTATGTTATGGGGTGGGAATCTTTAAGGACCTAACGATCTGATTCTTAAATGATTTGTGATCTATTTTTGATTTTTCTTTTCTTATTAATTAATGAGTTTATGCACTTTGAGTCCGTTTTAACATAATGTACGTTGAAAGGATAGTTCACTCAGAAATGTAAATTCTGCCGTCATTTACATGTCATTCCAAACCTGTATGAATTTCTTTCTTCTGTTATGCACAAAAGAAGATATTCTGAAGAATGTTTGATGGTAGCCATTGACTTCTATAGTATGGAAAAAAAATACTACAGAAGTTAATGGCTACCGCCAACAGTTTGGTTACCAACATTCTTCAAAATATCTTCTTTTTCAAACTCGTACAGGTTTGGAACAACTTGAGAATGAGTAAATAATGACTTATTTAAATTTAAATTAAATTAATGTATTTATTCATTCATTCATTCATTCGTTTAGGGTGAAATTTCCCTTTAAGTATTATTGAATAATTAAATATAGCTTCAGAACATACAAGCAAATATAAAGTATGGCTGATACCGATGAATCACCCTACTAAATGGTAATCACCCAACTAAAATAGTGCTTTACTGTTTTTTAAAAAACAGTACAGTAATGAATGCAACCCGGAAAATTATCGGCATGGATTTTTTCCGATAACCGATAGTTCCAGTAATCAACTATTAGTGCCGATTAATCAGCAAAACGGATCAATCGGTCGACCTCTACTAATTACCACAGAAAATAACTGATAGTTTGAAAAATTAAAGCAAACATTTTCATGTAGTAATGCACTTGCAGTTGAATTCTGGGGGGGCGAGATCTTATTCTAGGATCAATGTTCAAATAAAATTGTTTGAAAGTATATCTAATATGTGGTTGTATAAACTGTGACAACCAGTAGAGATTCAGCTGTACCGTTTATACTGCGGTTTGTGTGTGTTGTAGCCTAATTAATAATTAATTCCCACACTAAGCAGAAAAATACTCTGCAAAACTAGGCGGGTACTTCCCCTTTGTTGGTTTTAACGGGAGTGGTGTAGTTTTGAGGAGATCTGCCACACATTTCCAGAGTACTGATGATATATAATGGTTGGTTACAGTTGCTGAGCAGCTCCACGAATTGTTACATTAGTTCAGAATTCAGCAGAGGAGTGGTCACAGCATCATGTGTGTGCATATTTTTACAACAGCCTCCAACACCACTCATTTAGTCAAAATGTGTTACTGTTTGTGGTTGACTAAAGTGTTTCATAATGTAAAGCTGTTTTTTTTTATCCTTCGGTAGTTATGAATAATGGTATCTGAAATATGAATATTTTTAACATAGTTATTACTACACGGTAATGCTTCCAGTAAATAACTATTATGATACAGTCATTGTGCCCACTCCTATAAAGACTGCATATTACTTGTAAAATTAGACTAATGTGCTAAAATTGCTTACTGTCTTTGTCTGTTAGATATTTCATCTGTCAATTAAAAAAAAAAAAAAAGATTTTTTAAAAAGGTGTCTTATGCTCAGCAAAGCTGCATTCATTTAATAAAAAAGTAAAAAGCAGTACTATTGTGAAATATTCTTCCAATTTTAAATGACTGTTTTCTATTTTAATATATATTTTTATATATTAATATATATATTTTTAATATATATTCCTGTGATGATAAAGCTGTATTTGCAGCATCATTACTCCAGTCTTCAGTGTCACATGATCCTTCAGAAATCATTCTAATATGCTGCTATTATTTTCAGTGTTGAACACAACTGTGCTGCTGCTTAATATTTTTGTGGAAAACATTATATTTTTTTCAAGATTCTTTGATGAATAGAAAGTTGAAAAGAACAGAGTTCATTTGAAATGCAAATATTAATAATAAATTAATTATAAATGAAATGTATCCTAAAAGTATTCAAAAAAACCAACTCATTGACCCTGAACTTTTGAACAGTAAGTGTCTTTAACAAAAATGAAAGCACCTAATTTCTGTTTTTAAGCCTTCAAAATGTCTTGACTTTCATAGCAAGTTCACTATAGTAAATGTAGTTTTTATTTTTTTTTTTACATACTGAGGTATGTGGTAATCAGCAGCATGTAGATGTTCTCAGTAGCACTTAAGCTGTATTGATGCCATAAAATCCTTTGACAATTTGTATTTGCAGACATTTTCAGAAGATTGGATCACGGATTACGTGGCCTGTGTCAACAGATGCTTTTGATTGTGCATCTATCTAGATGAATCAGCTGAATTTGCCAGTCACTGATGAATGCTACAGCAGTAAAATATGCTAAACAGTTTCTGTTCTACCACTGAAAGCAAATGACTCATTAAGCAAAAGGCCAAAATGACTTTTGAAAACGTGAGAAAAGTGGCGAAACGGTTTCGAATTGAAATGTTCTCACATTTGTGATGCTGATTTGGAATCAACTACGTTTTGTCTGTCCCGCTGCTGTTTTTAACGGAGAGTGGCCTGTGTGTGCAGCCCCTGACCCTGTTTGTACTTATTTTGTACCTACTTATTTTTGGAGACGCCTCTGAGCTGCCCGTCAGGACTGTAGGATTCAGTAATTGGTTTTCTGAGAGCTAAATAAGCCAGAACCATCACTGTAAGAGGCGTTTAATTAACTCTCCCTCAGCATGAGCATTCATCTACAGTGGGAAGTGACCAAAAAAAAGTCCTTGTTGGTTTGTTGCTTAATAATTTCGGTCTTTTTATTTGTATTTTTCTCTTTCCGTTCTAAAAGGCTATCATGAAATTTTAATAACAGGAAATACACAGCCAGGTTTTACTTTTTTTCTCTCGCAATTTTCCATGATCTTTTTTCTTTTTGCCCCCTCTCAGGAAACAAAAGATCAATTTTGTGAGAGCACAGGCTCCACCCCATTCCTCTTCAGTCTTTCTTGTAGCCACCTCGCACTCGTTTTTCTCTCTCTAGCTCTCTCGCTCTCCCACTCCCATAAATGCAGTGACACTTGCATTCTGTGTGTACATGCGTGTTTGTCCGAGTGAGAGAGTCGAAATAGAAAGTGAGGGAGCTGGGGGGGAGAGAGGGAGTTAGAGAGAAAGAGAAAGACAAGGAGGGGTGGGACTGTAGATGATCATTTAAGTCTGAAAATGTTGGTAGTCTTTGATCAGTAAATGCTGAGGAGCTTAAAACAGCACAGTACTGACAGAAAATCAGACCCACAGGTGTTCATGACTTTATTATTACAGATCATCTGTGTTACATCAGCTGTGGTTACGTTAAGATCATTCATTCATTGTTTTTCCCTTAAAACCGAATCTCTGTGTATTACATCATGATGCCATCAGTCCTCATATAAAAGGATTGATATCAAGAGTCTGGCTGATTATATATTTACACACAGTCTAGTTATCATAAAAGCTATCACAGCTCTGTTATCATATAACCATTTGACAAAATGTTACTGACTAGCAATTGACAAGTTAACACTCAGTGAACATTTATTTGTAAGAAAAGTCTTGTTATCAGTTAAAATAACAGGATTATTCTGTTTGATGTGACTTTTATGAGTGGTTATAAAACCTACAACTGCTCTCAGTTGCAAAAACATTTTTAATATTGCGCAATAAAGCCAGGAATCAAGTAACTGCTAATACACACTGTTGTCTTTTTCTGTGTTCATGAGTCGTTCCATAATAACTAACCTTGGCATTCAATGTCTGTGTGTGTCCTTGAGCCAAATCTAGTATTGGGTTTCATCATTTGCAAGGAGTCTTACAATAACAGTGAATTCCCTTTACCTATGCAGACAAAATGACGTTTACAGTCAAACATACTGAGCGCAAGATCAAGATGTGTAACATGTGATTTATGTCTCTCTGCAGGCATCAGGCCTCCCATAATGAATGGCCCCATGCACCCTCGTCCTCTGGTGGCGCTGCTGGATGGGCGGGACTGTACGGTGGAGATGCCCATCCTGAAGGACGTGGCCACTGTGGCCTTCTGTGATGCCCAGTCCACCCAGGAGATCCATGAGAAGGTATCTAGCACTTAACGTCACTTACTGTTGTATTTTAAATTGCTTTGGATAAAGCATCTGCTCAATAAATATAAATATCACAGTTCAGAACAAAGCCAAAAATGCTAAAATGTAACTTTCTCCACCTTTGAAATGGTTTTTCGTTTCTGTTGGCTGAACCAAGACTGTGTGGCAGAGAAAAATAGCATAAACCAATAATATCTCAGCCTACTTTTACACCAATCCAATCCGGATGAATAAAACAAATTCCTGCTCATTAACTTCCACTATTTCACTAAGGAATATGTCTTGTCACAGAAGTAAAATGCATTGTGAGTGCTGTTCATGTGAGATTTATTATGACTGGGTGGAGTGTTGTTTTTTCATCACTGGTTCGTGCAGATTAATATATCATGTAATATATGTTAGAGTATGATTCTGCAATACATCATAGATCCCACTGGCTCGATGTGATGGAGCCTCTTTGGCTGCATTGCATGGAAAAAGCACTTCATCTCGCAGGCTAAAAAAGTAGATTGCACAATGGGGTAATATTTATGAGGCTGTGAGCGTTTTTGCCAGAAATGAGTAGAATGATTCATTAGATGAATTCACTGGGTAGCGTGACGAAATCTCACAGCCATCCTTCCCACTGTACTTCATGTGATTTATTTATTTCAGTCTCAATCTCACTTGCTCGCAGCTATTGATCAATCATTTTCTTTAGCATTTGTTAAAGCTAGATGGGCGGAATCAGATCTGTCTTGTTATGATGTTTCATTGTGAAAGAACTCATTTCTCTTCCTCAGTCGTTAAGAATAATGTGTGACAAGTTTCTCAGCAATGAACTTTATCTGACTCTAGTGTCATATGGTCAAAAATAAACAGTAAACTAAAGACTTTTAGAATGTAATCTATAATGACATTTATCATTTCTATCTATCTACCCTATATATCTATATAATAGAAATAAAATCTAGATAGATGATAGATAGATATATGAAATATGTTTTTTTTAGATAGGTAGATTTCATATGCAGTACATTTAGATAGAAAAGTTAATTTTGTTTTAATTTTAACAGTATAAATATAAAATATACCTGTAAATTTACAAAAAGAGAACTTTTTATATACAAAATATATGTAATATAAAATGTAGTTAACAATTTAATACTTTGTAATTACTTTGACAATTACTATTTCATTTAGAAGAAATCCGTCTGGTATTATTTGCTTGCAATATGCCGAGTCTGAAGGATACAATAAAAAAAATAAATAAAATAAAATAAAATGCTAATTTTGGCCAGTAGTGGGACAAAAAAGCACTAGTGGCCCATACAAGTGTATGTCGATCAAATACAACTGGCTGGAAAAAGAGCAAGTGCACCGTTTGATAGTGTGTTCATACACAGAGGAAAGTTGATGTGCTGCTGTCAGTATTATCAAGAGTAACTGTTTTCTCTTTCACTCTACCCATGAACCTAAATGAAACTCATTCGCTCCATTCATTCACCTGGCTACACATGAAAGACCAGCCATCGCAGGCCACCATAATTCATTCACTCTCAACACAATTCGCTTAATTCCATGTCATATAAACATTTGCTCCCTCTCGATGCATTCGTGCTCATTCAGACCGTGGCTGGGGCCCGCATATTTTTTCTGCTGATTTGTCGATTGCTGTTGGCATGTTTTGTGTGGTTCTGGGTGGCTGCCAGGTTGATTCTCTAAGAACACTCCCCAGGCCTGCACAGACAGATGGCACTCCCTTTCCGCCCCTTCCCACAAACCTACAAAGAGCCTCCATATTTGACTGCTTTAACCGGCCGCTGTTGAATGGACAGAAACTATACAGAGAAAAGAGCTTCTGATGAGATAGAAAATCAATCGTCTGTCTGGGAGAGACATTATTAGTGGATGATAAAGTGACGTGGAAACGGTCTCCTAAAAAATAGCTGTAAAATCCTCTGTTTCATTTTGTTGCCGCTCATAAACAACACTAATTGCTTAATGCGGTGATTCTTCTTGATGGGTGTCAAACCAAATGATGTTTTTCATCATCAACCACAGTTATAATGGGATAAATCTGTTTATGTTGTGTGTTACTCCAGATCTTGATGGTTTATTAGATTACGTCAAGTGTTTTCAAGCAAACGGATTAATCATCGTGAGCCCTTTGTTAATGAAGTTGTACAGCGAAGTTCTTGTTTTCGGTCATCAGCAGAAAACGAAACATGTTGAGTCATATTAACAGCAAATCTTGCTGCAGGGTGTAGTGTTTGTCATAATACTTTCCTCTACCTCAGGATTTTCTAATCAGATTAACAATGTAAAAACATGATCCTGGAGTCCATAATTAGCTCATTAGCTCAAAACACATCCCCACATCTTCATTGCCAGGGTTATTAGCAATTTTATTAACGTCATTTCAGCTAGTTGCCGAAGTAACATTTCTCAGTTAGCTTACATTTGAAGGAAAATAACTAAAACTAAAAACTAAATATTAATAAATGTATATAAACATTTTTTTTAAGTGAAAAACTAGTAAAAATGACAAAAAGGACAACAAAAAAAATATTAAATATAAAAATGATAACAAAAACTATAATAGTATGTCAAGGATACTGAAATGACACTTGTAATAATACCATGCTTTTGTATCTTGCATTTTATTCATTCACTGTTAAGTACTTTTGCATCATGGTAGTATTTATACATTTATACGCCTTATTTTATAATTTTTCATATTGATTAAATCAACATAAATTAAATTCAGCACCACAAATACCACCACATGTTTAAATAATCAATTAATTAAATAATAAATCGTTTCTGAACTTTCCAATAAGTTTTAAAATGAAAATGCAAACAAATTTAAATGATCTTCATGTCTGAATGTGATTTTGTAGGACTGGCATTGAGCCCATATCAATGGAGCCCGTTTTTCAAATGAATTCTTTTGAAATCTTTTGTAATGAACTCGGTTCGACTGGCTTAATGTCTGCTCATATTAAAGTGTAGTAGAACCTGGGATCCTGAAATTCATTTCATTGCAGATTCTTGACCAGGGTGAAATTGGCTCAGCTTGCGATGCTATGCATATTAATGCTATATTATGAAATAATAACAATGAAATAACTTGCGCTGTGGGCATTTGAAAATCTATTGTTTTTAATATATATATATAATAGAGAAAAAGGGAATTTTTAAGGGGCCTTGCACATGACATATTTTTATATATATTTTGGTCGTGAATTAGGAGTTAATTACCATGACTTATTAATTTATTCCCTCATTTTAGTTAAATCTTTTCGACTTGCCCATCAGTTTGAGTCTTCTTCGCACAGACTGACTGTGGTTTGTGTCCACTCTCTCAGGTATTAAATGAAGCGGTGGGTGCTCTCATGTACCACACCATCACCCTGATGAGGGAGGACCTGGAAAAGTTCAAAGCACTTCGTATAATTGTCCGCATTGGGAGCGGCTTTGATAATATCGACATAAAGTCTGCTGGAGACTTAGGTAATGGTTAAGAAGGTTTTCCATTACATCCCACACATTGCACAACAGTAACCCTTCTGACCGTAACCCTTCCTCATCCGCAGGAATAGCAGTCTGCAACATGCCAGCAGCTTCAGTAGAGGAGACCGCAGACTCCACCATGTGTCACATCCTAAACCTGTACCGACGCACCACCTGGCTGCACCAGGCTCTCCGGGAGGGCACGCGGGTCCAGAGCGTGGAGCAGATCCGGGAGGTCGCGTCTGGGGCGGCGCGGATCAGAGGAGAAACGCTGGGGATCATTGGTCTAGGTGTGTTGTCTCGCATAGCCAGACGTTTGACTCTCGACATGAAGTCTGATCCACTTCGCTGTGGATTCTGGCCAAGAACCGCCTACTTTAGACAGAATAGTTTAGTTTATTTATTTATTTATTTATTTTGAAGAATGAAGTTTTAGTTTTAGCAGTTTTAGCAGTATATCTTTTTTATGATTAATTAAATATTTATTTTATTTAAAAAAAAAATTTTTTTCTTCACAAAGTAAATTGTGAGTGTGTGTGAATGTGTGTGTGTATATATACATATATATATATATATAGTTTAGGATCAGTAAACAAACAGTTCATTTAAACAAAAGTCAAACAATTATGATTTTTTTTATGCCAAAAATCATTAGGATATTAAGTAAAGATCATGTTCCATGAAGATATTTTGTAAATTTCTTACAGTAAATATATCAAAAGTTAATTTTTGATTAGTAATATGCATTGCTAAGAACTTCATTTGGACAACTTTACAGGCGATTTTCTCAATATTTTGATTTTTTTGCACCCTCAGATTCCAGATTTTCAAATAGTTTCAAATAGTATCTCGACCAAATATTGTCCTATCCTAACAAACCATACATCAATGGATATATATATATATATATATATATATATATATACACACACACACACACACGCACAC
>JAFVLL020012951.1:0-12145 GCA_021397915.2 Tor tambroides | reverse complement strand
TTATTGCACAGGTGTGCCTTAGGCTGGCCACAATAAAAGGCCACTCTAAAATGTGCAGTTTTATCACACAGCACAATGCCACAGATGTCGCAAGTGGATGGATTATCTCGGCAAAGGAGAAGTGCTCACTAACACAGATTTAGACAGATTTGTGAACAATATTTGAGAGAAATAGGCCTTTTGTGTACATAGAAAAAGTCTTAGATCTTTGAGTTCAGCTCATGAAAAATGGAGGCAAAAACAAAAGTGTTGCGTTTATAATTTTGTTCAGTGTAGTTAACCTTGCCATAATGCCTATTTGCACTGATTATTGATCATAAATATACCGATCAAAATATTTACGCTTCTTTTTAATGTCCAATTCTCACTATTAACAAACCATAAACTACAACGTTTGCCTCAATAAACTACTAATTTTCTGATTATTAATAGTGAGTAAGGTAGTTGTTAAGTTTAGGTATTGGGTAGGATAAGGGATGTATAATATGGTCATGCAGAATATGTGTTTTATAAGAACTAATAAACAGCCAATTTGCTATTAATAGGCAAGTTAATAAGCAACTAGTTAATAGCGATAATTGGTTCCTAAATAAAGTGATTTGAAACAAGTTTATTGTTCTTACTAGAGAAAAATGTTCTGTAATCTAACAACATTTAGTGAGGTCAATGTTTAAAACAGCCATCAAAACAGATTTCAATTTTGCAACCTGCAAAGTATCTACATTGAAAACATTAAACTATTGTTCAAACATCTGCAGTCTAAAATAACTAACTTTTCATGTTTTAATAAACTGTAAAATGCAATTTACTTTTATGATAGTAAAGCTATGTTTTCATCAGCCTTTACTCCAGTATTCAGTGTCACATGATCCTTCAGAATCATTCATATATGCTGATTTGGTGATCAAAAATTGTTTTATTATTGTTGAAAACAACTGTGCTGCTTAATATTCTTGTGGAAACATGATAGATTTTCTTCTATGATGATTCTATAATGAATTCTGTAGATGAATAAAAAGTTCAAAAGAATAGCGTTTGTTAGAAATAGAAATCTTCTGTAACATTATAAATGTCTTTACTGTCACTTTTCATCCATTTAACACATCCATGCCGAATAAAAGTATTAATTTCTTTTGAACATTTGAAGAATAGTCAAACATAGTTTACAATGCAATAATAATTATACAAGTGATGAAGTCATAAAGTGGCATGTGATTTTTCCTGTGGTAGCAGCAGTAAGAATACCTGAGGTAACAATTATTGTTATAGTAATTTACTGATACAGTATAGTATGAAGAAATACTAATACAACATTGTATTAATCATATATTGATAAAGATGCCAAGTACTGGCAGTAGTGAAAATGTTTCTGTAGTTACTGCATTTAGCCTCAGTTCAACAGTCTAGTGTTTCTCCTCGAGGTGGAAGGTGTCTGGGAATTGAAGAGCCTGACAGCCATATTTTGGAAATTCCCTGGATATTGTGTATATGATAACGTTTACGAAACTACACTTAAAGCAGTTACCTGAATTGCTATAAATATAATTCCACTTTAATTCCGCTTCCTTAAATTCTAATTACAGTTCTGCATCTTGTTGCAGCCTAGATTTAAACTGCTGATTTTGTCTGGCCAGAGGAGAACGACATGCTATTTTGACACACTATTTCTTCGTTTAAATACTGTAAAGCTGCTTTGACACAATTTGCATCGTAAAAAGCTCTGTACAAATAATGATAACTTGACTTGACTCTTGTTTGCTACCAGAAGTCAATTCTGAATAGAGCACAACAATGATCTGCCAGAAGCTCTGAACTTTGTGAAGGATCAGTGTTTAGTACAGACTCACACAGTACAATTCTAGCTAGTTAATTCAGTAAAATCATAAAATAAACCCAAACAAACCTTGTTTATTAAAAATGATTTGAACACAGTCTCTATGATCATGGTCCTTATTTCCCTTATCCCTCTAAAAATTTAATGTCCAAAATAGCTATATAGTTTAATTTATTGTGCTGCTTTTGCAATGTAATAATGTTATTTTCATGGTTATTTTCAGATATTTCAGATAATATAATTCAGCCATTATAAAAAACAGAGAAAACCAGTATATATGAACTACGTATATAACACAGCAGTCAACAGTCTGGCTTAGTCTGGCATACATCCTAGCCTGTTTTTTCAGTCCATCCCAAATGACTGGCAAGAGTTCTGTGTGATTGGCCCCAGTCGAAACAGACCCCCGAGGCATGGCAGTCATGCGGTGATGAAAAAGTCAGGCTGGGATTGATAGGAGTTTACCCGACATGAAAGCCCGTCGCTCTGCCCTTACCCAAACCCATTTCCCCACACTGAGCCTTCACCACATGTTCTAATGGAGATGACAACCTGCCTGCTCAGCATGCCAGTCTCACTGTAAGAGCAACAGCTGGGCCACCGGGCTCAGCGGAAGCACAGACTTCAATAGCTGCTCCTACCTCATGCTGAGTTTAATATACTACTTTGTCATGCAGCCAACACCTTTGAATGATGAGACACTTTAGCAAGGTGTTTAGAAATGTGGTAGGATTTTGGAAGTTGAGAGAAATGCAGAGTATGTTGCTTGTTGGTTAGTTCCTCATCTGTGTTTTTAGCCTGGTTAAATTTAAAGGGATAGTTCACACAAAATGAAAATTTTATAGACAGCAACGCAACTGACACATTCAAAGCCCAGAAACGTAGTAAAGACATTTTTAAAATAGTCCATGTGACAGTGGTTCAACCCTAATTTAAGCTACTAGAATAATTTTTGTGTACAAAAAACCCCCACAAAACAATGGGTTTCATTCACTTGTAATTGCTCAGATTATTCATATTCATATGCACTTTCGAACTTCTCATAAAAACTTTTCGCCTAATTCACAACACATGCGTATGCACATGAATTGTTCTTAACCTCGTCCTAATGTTATTAGTGAATTTGGAGTACTCCAAATGAGCCGTCGCCTGCACAATGATGAAATCATTTCAAGATGAAATTACTAGGGCTGTCAAACGATTAATCGCGATTAATCGCATCCAAAATAAAAGTTTTTGTTTACACAATATATGTGTGTCTTCTGTATATATTTATTTTGTATATATAAAGACACACGCATACAGTATATTTTGAAATATTTTTACATGTATTTAAAAGTTTATATTTATATCTATATAATTTATATTATATAAAAAGTATATTTAATATGCATAAATATAAAATGTTTTCGCTTAATTCACAACACATGCGTACGCACATGAATTGTTCTTAACCTACACAGTCCTAATGTTATTAGTGAATTTGGAGTACTCCAAATGAGCATGCGATTGCACAATGATGAAATAATTTTAAGATGAAATATTCATTTTATCGTAATTATATATAATATATATAACTATTATCCTAAGATGAAACATACATATATATATATATATATATATATATATATATATATATATATATATATATATATATATATATATATATATATATATATATATATGAACATCCTTTTGGTACATTTTATGTGATGTTGGTTTTGTAGGTGTCACAGCTGTTCTGACTTGAAATGTCCATTGAGTGGCGCTATAACTGTAATGCTCCGTGAAATTTTTAAATAATGTACCATCTGCACTACACCTAAACCTACCTGATAGTATGAACAAAAGCAAATGTTGCATCAAAATGGAATCGCAAGCATGCCGTCTGAGCTTGTTTTTCGATCTCTCATCTTTCAGCTCTTTCATCTTGAGTCATGTTTTTGACGGGAAGCTTGTTGCGTCCAGAGGTACGTTTTCATCATGAGACCAGGTAGAAAATTACGGTTGAACCACTGATGTCACATGGACTATTTTACCGATGTCCTTCCTATGTTTCTGGGCCTTGAACGTGTCAGTTGGATTGCTGTATATGCAGGGTCAGAAAGGTCTTGGATTTCATCAAAGATGTGTTAATTTGTGTTCCGAAGATGAATAAAAGTCTTATGGGTTTGGAACGACATGAGGGTGAATAATTAATGACAGAATTTACATTTTTGGGTGAACTATCCCTGCTGTCAATGATTTGATTTACAGTATGCAGACATGATGGATTTTTATCATCTTTGCTTACCATCAAACCCCACTGAAGATCATTAAGGACATCCAGTGTAACAGATTCTGACACCATTTGGGTAAATCTGTCAATACAGACACGAAAAGCACCATTGATTCATAAAATATTCATTGCTACTATAGCACTCTTTGCAGGTTATGTAAGGACATCCATTTGTTTGTAAAAAAAGAGAAACTAATACAGGAAATGGTAATACAACATCACTGAAAAGCTGACACTGTCATCTCAGACATGAAAAATACAAAACGTTTGTGGTATAAACGCAAATCAGTTTGTCGTTCTTACACCAAACCCTTGGCCCTCAGCTCTTTGACGGCTTATTGCTCGCAGGAACACTGGAGTCATAATGAAGTCAGTGTCAGGCAAGGCAGGGTAGGAGTTTTGTCTAAGCCACCAAACAAGAGTGCTAATTAAAGCTACTGTCAGTTTCCTTCAAGCACTTTCTGGTTTGGAACCGGAGAGGGTTCTCATTGAAAACAGAGCCGCTGCTAATTCTTACACATCTTGACAGCTAATTATAAATAAAATATCATGTTCAAAGAGTACTAATAACGAGATTTGAATATCATTATATTCAAAGCCAAATTAGTAATGACCTTTATGCTAACTGGAGAGAAATTAGCCATTTCTGTTGAGGGAAAAATTATATTATGCATATTTGAGATGGTTTAACTTACGAGAGCTAAAAAACATGCTGTAGTCCATTAAATGAAACAACCTCACCAAACTTAAAGCAATTGTTCATGATATTCAAGTCATTCTAAGACAGTATGACTTTCTTTCTTCTGTGGAATAAAAAATTTATATTCTTAATTACTGACTGTTGCAGAACTTACTGCATGTTCTTTTCCGTCTATGGATAGAGAGTTGGACTTATAACCCAAAGGTCGTGGGTTTGAGTCTCAGGTCCGGCAGGGATTGTAGGTGGGCAGAGTGAATAACCAGCACTCTCTCCACCCTCAATACCATGACTGAGGTGAGACCCTTGAGCAAGGCATCAAATCCCCAACTGCTCCCTGGGTGCTGCAGCATTGGCTGCCCACTGCTCCAGGTGTAAGTTCACTACTGTGTGAGTGCACTTGGATGGATTAAATGTAGAGCACAAATTCCAAGCATGGGTCACTATACTTGGCCACACACCACTTCCCTTTCCCTTTATATGACTTGTGTGCTGAAGCCATATAGATGAGAACAATACCATTTGTTTTGTGGCCCAATTTTGTGAGTTTATTCAGTTGCAATATTAGTATGCTTCTTTTAAACTAACAATAAGAGAATTAATTTTCAGTTTATGTACTTACGAGAGATATACTTCAATGTATACCCAAGTATGCTTGGTTTATACTGATAAGTATGCAGAAAAGTCTAAGTATGTTTGGGCTGCATTTGTACTTTTATATGTATTTTTTGTTTATATATAACTTACTTGTTCAAATTCATAGTAACAAGTCAACTTTGGATATGGCTTTGTATAATAGCGTCTATTATAAACCAATACCAGAATTATGATTATTATGATTATTATGATTATTATTATTATTTCAGTTTCATTGTAAAGCATCAAGTCAAAAAACAAAAAGTGTAAAAGGTCAAAAGGTCTCTTTAAGTAATACATAAATCATTGGCATAAATCCACTAGTAAAACACATACAGTAGGTGTTAACTTCAAGTCTACTTAAACTACAGTTAAAGGTATATTTCAAGTATAAAAATGGAAACTTAGTAGTATTTTTAAAGAGTAAAACAATTTTAATTGTAAACTATAAATTAATATGTTAAGTTCAGCTAAAGAAAACTTACAGTTATACAGTATAACAACTGTTATAAACTAGTTTACCGAGAACATCCTTCAAAGTGTACTTTCATAAATTAAAAAGTGGACTAGAAGTATATACCTAGTAAACTACGCCTGTTTTCCTTTGTAGTTAGACTATAGTTGCCATACAAAAGGAAAACCAGCATTGTAAACTAGTTGTGTACTCGAGCTTTACCGCTGTTATACCTAAAGTACACTTAAAAGACTACTTATAAACTAAAAAGTGCTTTAGTCCTAAGAGCTACTGAAATAGTACTCTTACAAGTACAACTAGTAAATTGATTTCAGTATACTTACGACATAAAGTATACTTGAAGTATACACATGTACTCAGACTTTACTTTTACACTTAAGGTGCACTTAAAGTATACTTTTATAAACTAAAATGTGGTCCAATTTAGTCCCAAGAACTGCTAAAATAGTACACTTACAAGTATATGACCAGTACATTGATTTTTATTATACTTATTACATAAAGTATATTTGGAAGTATACAGTACATATGTACTCAGACTGTTACACTTCAAGTACAGTTAAAACTTGTCCCACTTTTATAAACTAAAAGTAGTAATAATAGTAGTAATAATAAACTATTACTAGTACATTGATTTTAATATACATATTACTTTTATTATTTATTTATTTATTTTTTTAAGAGCAGCCTTTAGTCTTCCATTAAAGAACAGTTAAACAGGTTTGGAATGATATAAGGGTGAGCAAATAATGACTAAACTTCAATTTTGTGTGAACTTTTTCTTTAATGTAAGTTGACATGTTAATGAAGCTTTCCAAGTCTCATTTGCGTCCTGTAACAACGACCAGCAGTTAAAGCCGTGAATCAGCCAAATGCAATAGTCAAGGTGAATATAATATCTCTTTCTATATAAACGTCTCCATCCTGTTTCCAACTGACAGATGTTCTTTCTGATGACAGCTGATGTAAGTTGTGACAGATCTATGCACAACAGAGGTGTCACAACCTTGCGGCTCCCCGTGAGCTCCCAGTGTCCCAGACAGATGCCACCATGCACTCATCATTCCTCCTGGCCTGGAGCTCATTAATGAGATGGTGCTGTCATAGTGGTGCGATCCGATGTTAACTGGGTGGGAGAGTAGGATACTGATAGAGAACGATGAGAAGTGAAGACTGCCACACGACAAGTTTGACTTCTGTGCGAGCGGACTAAAGAAGGTTGAATCTGTGGGGTCTGATTGCTGGCACAGCAAATAATCATGTTGAAGTGGAACTGCTTGAGTCTTTGGGGCATTTCTGTTCTGTTCTCTGGTTTGTAAGGTTCCTTGCTCATTTGAACTCACCACCACCATCATCCATTTTTAAAAATACTTTCTTGGTTACTGGATACTTTGGTTACCTGTGAATGGGGTCCAAATGGCTTAGATGAAGACAGCTTTGTTAAGACAAAAGCAATTTGGCATATTTTACCTCATTCACAAACAATTAGGTTACTTATAGACTAGTTACTTGACTTTGGACAAAAAGGCAAACCAAGAAAGTTTTTTTTTTTTTTTTCAGCCTATTTCAATATTAATGAATTAATGAATGTGATTTTTCAGTCGGAAGAACCATGATTTTGAACTGTCTTGCCATTAGCTTAAAAAATAATTAAAGGTGTAGTGGGAGATCTCAGAAAATGCTAACTTTAGCCTGATAGCACTGAAAGCGAACGTCCCGCCCCCCCTGCAATCGCCGTCCAAAGCCACGCCCCCTGAACACACATACGCTCAAAGAGCAGAATACCAGAGACAACATTAAATTACTACAATAGGCTACATTAACGGTTTCCAATTACAGTCCTCCATTGCTCAGGGAGTAGGGTGCAATGAACACTGTGTAGTGAGCATGTCAATCGGAACAGAGTTCATGCACGTAGCTCTCTTCTAATGAGCTGGTTATCTGATTCAGGTGTGTTAACTAAACGAGACTAAGCAAAATATGCAGAGCGGGGAGCGCGAGGACTGGAATTGGGAACCGCTGGGCTACATCATGTGTCATTCACCGGTCAGAAAACTTTATAGCTAGTAAAAGTACTACAATACCAGAAGGAAGATCGGGTTGTTGATGTTTGTCTGCCATTCTCGCTGTGTCTGCACAGCGTGCGTGAACGCGCTGATGACGTATCGTGTCTGCGCGAACAGGGTGCGCAGAGGTACGCAAATACATACGTTGACAGACAGGTAGAAAAGACAATTAAAACGCTCGGACCGAGCGTTTTGATTGGACGAACATTTCTTGGTCCTACACCTTCCACAGAATATATAAATACAGATAAATACATTTAGACCACTTAACTTAATGATTGCTATCAGGATGTGAAGAGACTTTCAACCAGAATAACAAAAAATGTTTCTGAAGACAATCACCTATGACACCTTTAATGCAGAAAGGAAAATACAGTAAGATAAGTACAAGGAAAATGAAATATAGTAAGATATTTTAAAAAGAAAGAAAGAAAGAAAGAAAAAGAGAAAGAAAGAAAGAAAGAAAGAAAGAAAGAAAGGAAAAGGAAAGGTGTTGAGCTACTGCTGTTTTTCATTATATGTATAAGGCATATTTATATAATTTTTCCAATGCTATCTCACAACCAATTTGTTCGTATTTTGCGAGGTGGCTTATTTGTACGAATTCGTACAACCTGACTCATACTATTTTGTATGATTTGTCTAGACCCCATGGGTCTACGAATTCATATGAATTGGGGAAATTATAAAGTATGTACGATTTATCAAAAATCTTACAAATTACAAATCCTACAAATTAGCCACCTCATAAAATATGTATGAATTGCAGTGAGATCGGGTTAATTTTTTCCTATGCACCAATTCATAATACTAAGTAATATTCATTCATTCATTCATTCATTCATTCGTTCGTTCATTCATTCATTCATCATTTTTAAAGCACGTGAAGAACTCCAGACACAAATAAGACACTGAGACATTTTACAAAATATCTTCTTTTATATTCCACAGAAGAATACAGTTATGGGCATACAGTTATGGATTCACATTAAATAACTTCAATGTGCTTATGGCTGCCCATGAAATTTGAAGGACATACAGAATGGTTCCCCAGTCTAAAGATATCTGTTTATACTGTATGGGTAAGGCTTTTACTTAACCTTTTTTCTTTCACACTGAATAGTTTTTTTGTTTGTCCTTTTATGTTTGTGATCTGTGCTCTAAAAAGTGACATATTTCATAACATGGTGCCCTTCAAGGCTATTGTGCTAGATAAACATTCAGGGTGGTGAGCGGGGTACAAAAAGGGCAAGTCTACTGGCATAGTCTTTAGCAAATTCCATCAACAAATAAAAGTGTCATTAAAATAACCCGAATATTCAAAATGCTGCCTAATTTTATATCACCAACAAAGTCATATTAATGTGAAATTTTAAATACATCGCCCCATCCTAACTGTAGCTAGTGGACTGATTCAAGTGACTGTGAGGAAAACAGAGTAAACTTAACAATACTGATAATGACTACAAAGGTCAGCAGACTTTGTCTTATTAGCCATATGAAGCAAAAGAAACAATAAAAAAAATAAAAATAAAAGGCACGCCAGATAAGCTAACCCAATTACCTCTTGTTTCTGTATTCACTTTGACAAGTTTGGCACAAACCATGTGCAAGCTAATTAAAAGTTCAGTGGAGAGTGTTTTGGACTGGACTCCTGCATTCAAACAGTTCCCTGTAAAACAAAATACAAAAAAAAAAAAAAAGAAAAAGAAAAACAGCTTTGCTTGCTAATTAACAACCTAGTCTCCACTACACACTTAATTTTTAAATTCTATGTATTATTTTTAATATTAGCAAATCATTTAGCTGCCATAAACTGGCATTACTAAAACATCAAACAATGTCTCCCTCATTTATTTATTTTGTTGTTGTTTCTCATTTGATAGGTTGATCCTTGCCACCATGGGCTGTCTGGAAGGCCTCACAGGCATATATTCCCAGCTCATGTTTACTAGCTCACAAGCAATCTGGTTCAGGCATAGTGCTATCAACTCTGACTGATGGATTAGTAATGTCAGCCTTCTATAGAGCCATCCATCCTCTGAGGGTGGAAACGGGTGAACTGTAGTTGGTTGAAGGCTGAGGAGGCCACAACCACAGGATATCAGTCTCACAGCAGGCATGTCAGGACAATCTGAAGCAGACGTTTGAGGAAGAACAGCCTTTTTCTCAGGACCCTGTCGGTCACAGTGGAGTCAGTCAAGAGGTGGGTAATTTGGTTAAGTCTTATTTCAGTCTTTCTGGCTTCTTTACAAGTGAATTCTGTTTTATGTAGTCTGTTTGTACTTAAATTCAATTATTCTGTGTGCATTGAAACCCTAGAAGTGATTAACCATACTAACTACCTCACCAGCTGTGACATACAAAGGTACAACGCTTCAAAATTTACTCACAACAAACAATACACTTGACAGTATATTGTGACAGAAAAATTTTAAAAATCAGTTCACATTATTAAAGGTGCAGTATGTGATATTTACAGCTAGTTGTTGAAATGAGTACTGCAGTCCAAATTCACAATATTGAGGAGTGTTGTTTCTTCTGTCCCCTCCTTCTCAGACTCAATGTCTTGTCATTCATCACTTAAATTTGATGAGTTTATTTATCCTTGTTTTAATATTCCTCTGTTCATAGAGCTTTTTAGATGAATGCCGAGGCTTTTTATTTCAAGCAGAATCAGTCATTTCTGACCCAGTTCATTTGCTGGCTTCAGTGGCTGCAATACAACTGTGTTTTCTGCTAACTGGCAACCCAGGGTGTCAAAATGCTACTGGGTAAACTGGCAGTGGGCAGAATCACACAGACCAAAACAAAAACAGACATTCGGACACAGAGCACCCATAAAATAATTGGCTGTAGCATTGTTTTTCGGAGAAATACTTAGCATGCTTCCCAGATATCAGCAAACATATGATTTTTATGCATTAGTACAGTCAAACAAACAAATGAATAAATACAGCACCTTTAAATATTGCTTGAATAATTACACTGCTAAACAATAGAAAAAGTTCATTTAGATTTTTGATTTTAAATATTCTGTTAAAATGTTAATCATATTAATTACTGTAATTTGATCAAATAGGACTGTTTTATAGTGAGACAAACCAACTAACACCACAAGAAATTGTTAGAGAAATATTTACAAAATAAAATTATATTGAGGACAAGCCTATGAATGGATTTCCTATAAAAATAACCCCAATAAATATATTTTCCACAGGAACAAGTAAAAAAAGAAACGTTGACTCAAAGCAAAGAAATTATTCATCCCAAATTCACTTAATTGTGACATTTTAATTAACGGAAAGATTACACTTAATTTTCGAAGATCACTTTAGAGATTCTGCCTGTTAGATTCTGATTCTGACTGTTAGCTTTGGTTAATGGTTAGGGTACAGGTTAGTAAAATACATTGACACATACTTGCAAAGTTCCTCATAGTCAGTAGAATGTCTGTTGGGGACCATCATAATAAAGTATTAGCAGATATTACAGACTAGTACTCTAATGACTGGTAGTTGACATGTACAGTAGTTGCAAATTTACTGAGCAGAATGTCCAAAGTGGACTATCAAAATAAAGTATTACCAAAAGAAAAGTCATCATCTTTATTTATTTATTTATTTATTTATTTATTTATTTATGTTTAATATTTTATCCAGCATAAATAACCCTGTGATTCATTGTATGAAACAAGAACTGCCAAACAGCCACACCAGGTTGAGACTACTGCAATTTTACAAAACATTATCAGTCAACAGGATATTAAAGTGGCATTCTTGCACAAACACACTGTATGGAAGAAAAGCCAATTACTGTAAATGTATTCCACTTGGCAGATGCCCTAAAGGCTAAACCTAAACCTTTAAAAAATGCTGGGAAATGTGGCTGTTTACTGTTACAATGCTTTTAAAAAAAACCCTACTTGACTCTATGCCAACACACCTGCCAATATTTGTTAGTGTGAGGTTTTATATGAGAGCTCTGAGAAATGCTCCCAGGGGTGGGAGCCGAAATAATGAAGGTTTTAATGTCCTCCCTCTGATCAGCTTGATCAATGGCTGCCCTCCAGCAACCTCACAGCATTATCCGTGAATTAAAGATTATTGTCTCATTTTAAAAAATCCAGTCTATTTCCATGGTGCCAAAAGCTTTTATT
>JAFVLL020012950.1:0-15632 GCA_021397915.2 Tor tambroides | reverse complement strand
CTGTTCCATCTGCATTTATTCCATTTCTCACTGTTGAGCATATGGTGACCTTTTTTCACTTATGTTAATGTAAAGGAGCGTTAATGTGTGAAAATATGGTTTCTAACTAAAGCGAGAACATGCTGAATACATTTCTAAGCTAACAGGCTTTATAAAACATTAGACGACAACAGGTGCAAGTGCTTAAAGTGCTCACGTACAAATCAAGTCATTACGATAATGATAATAATAATAATAATATGAAGCAAAGTAAAAGTTGAAACTTTTTTATTTAACTAATCAAGCTGCTGTGCAGGTGGCCTGCTGCTGAGTTAATTTCTATGTTTAGAAATAGCTCCGAGACAATATCTCCTTTGGCAACTGCAAATATCAGTTCACTGACAGAACAGCTGAATAATTCTTGACACCTCCACATTGAGAGAGAGAGAGGTAATTAGGGGAGGATTCCACACTGTTGAATTAATTAAGACACAAAAGGGTGAAAAATCTGCTGTGCAGCTGTGTGCAGGAATCATAATGAGAAAATCCAGCAGGTATAGACGCGATCCTGTTCTGCACACGCTCACAAATAACTGTTAAATGACTCACACAAATGCAGAAACCTTTAAGGGACAGTTTACCCAAAACAGAAAATTCTGACATCATTTACTCACCCTCCACTTCTGTTAATGGTAGCCATAGTGTTTGGCTACCAACATTCTTCAAAATGTCTTGTTTGTGCTCAAAAGAAAAAAGAAATTCATACAGGTTTGGAACAACTTGAGGGTGAGTAAATATTTCAATTTTTGGGTAAACTATTCCTTTAATGTGTACCTTAGGAAAAATGCATGTTAACTTCATCTTTATGATTTCCTTAAAGGTGACATATTGTGAAAATCTGACTTTTTCCATGTTTATGTGCTATAATCGGGTCTCCGGCGCATCTACCGACCCAGAAAATGTGAAAAAGAACAACCCAGTAACTTTGTTTTGGTAAGCCTTTCTCTGCAAGCTTGTGAAAAAACGAGCTTCTCAGATTTTGCTCCCCCGTGACATAGAAAGTGTATCTTATTATAATATTACCGCCCCTTAATCTACAAGTTTCCACCCAAGATGCCACCATTGTGTTTTCACAAGTGACAGCTAACTGTTCTGTCTTTGGCTGCACAGACGAGCACAGAGCACTATTTGGAGTCCCAGCATCCCCAGGAGACAAGAGAGCAGTGTATTTATTGATTTATTTACTATATATGCTGCTGCCACATAGATCTAATATGAACATGGGATTTCTTTCCCAGCTGTTTACCTTCACAGACATAACCGGCTGCTTTTGTAACTCATGTGTGTTTTTAACATAAACTTGTGTGTATTTGACAGCTTAAGTGCAATAAGACATGAAAGAGAACTTAGTTTAGTACTCACATGCCACTTTCTGTGCACGTGCTTCAGATGTGCGCACTTAGAAAACCGTAAATCAGAAGTTTAAACTAATATTTGACCCTGGACCACAAAACCAGTCATAAGGGTAAATTTTTTTGAAATTGAGATTTATACATCATCTGGAAGCTGAAAAAACAAAATGAAGTTCTTAGCAATGCATATTACTAATCAAACATTAAATTTTGATTTATTTACAGTAGGGAATTTACAATATATCTTCATGGAACATGATCTTTACTTAATATCCTAATGATTTTTGGCATACAAGAAAAATCGATAATTTTGACCAATACAATGTATTTTTGGCTATTGCTACAAATACACCCGTGCTACTTAAGACTGGTTTTGTGGTCCAGGGTCACATATGGTTTAAAACGCATGATTTCAGTGAGATAGACATGATAATCAAAACCAAACAGATGTTTTTTTAGCAGAGAATCTGAGGAACGAGCTGTAAAGGCACAGCCCTATTCTGGAAAAAGGGGCGGGGAGCAGCAGCTCATTTGCATTTAAAGAGACATGCATGAAAACATCTCGGGTTACTTGACTGTAACCCTGTTCCCTGAAAAAGCGGGAACGAGATGCTGCGCTGAAAAGCGCTACTGAGAACATTCTTTGTTCGACCGGTTGTTGAAGCATGTGTGTCAAACACGCCAAGAATTGGCTTAAATAACTTCTCGGTAGGTGGCGTCCACTCCGATTGAACACCTGAGGGTTATAAATAGATGTGTGCGGAAACATCCTCAGGTCAATTACATGCGAAGACGTCCAGTCCACGCTTACAGTGCGGCATTGAGCGCAGCATCCTCGTTCCCGCTTTTCAGGGAACAGGAAGTTACAAATCAAGTAACCAGAGATGTTCCCCTTATCAAAAGCTACTCTCGATGCTGCGCAACCGCTACTGAAACGAGAATACCAACGCCGCAGAGCTGTCTGGACCCCCAACGTTGTGTAGTGTGTGCAAACATGAAGGGTCTCAGACCTTAGCTCTGGGATGTCGACTCAAGGATTGTCTTCTGAACGGAGTAGCATGAACATGGAAACTATAGAATCTAACAAATGTGTGCCGAGAGGGACCAACCCGCGCATCACGCTGCTGCAGGGGACCCATCTTGCCAAAGCCATTAGTCCCAATCCCCTGGTTGGTGAGCCCTTACTAGAGGTGAAGCTTGACCACAGCGCCTCATAGGCCAGGGCATGGCATCCTGCAGTAACGACAGTCTGTGATGGCAGCCGCCCCAGTTTAGGCCCCATAGCATGTGAAAAGCTGCTCAGACTTTACGCCACTGGCTAGTGCGGTGGACGTGAATCTGAAGTGCAAGTACTGGACACAGTAAGTAGAAGTCCTTCCTGCTCGGTGTAGGCAGGCAGTGGAGACAGCTTCAAGCGACCCGGATTCATGGTCGAGAATGGAACTCGGAAGATAATTCGGGTGAGGATGCAAAATAGCGTGTTGACCCGAGGCAAAGTCTAGGCAGGATAGGCGAGATTGACAGAGCCTACAATCCCCAATACTCTTAAGAGAAGTAATGGCCATAAAAAACCATCTTTAGAGTCATAAACCTGATGAGAAGCAGCTGACTCTAGTGGATCAAAGATCATGACCAGACCTCGAACTGTGTGCCAGTCACGGAAGGGACTGTCAGCTCTGGTGGGCAGCCTCAGCAACAGCTCCCGAATGAGGAGCAGCTAGAGAGTGCTTTTCCCTAAGAAAACCAAAGTCATTCAAAGAACATAACCTAACATGGCAAATGGCGGCTTCACATAGAACCTCTCAAGTACAGGACCATGTGCCTGAGGACAATTTCTCTTGCAGGAACTCAACACTGGAAAATAACAGCAGTGAACTGGGTCTACATGGTGTGCCATACACCAATTCTGGTATGCCATTTGAAAGCATAACTCCTTCTAGTGGAGAACTAGCGCTTAGAATAGTCTCTACTACATCAGCTGGAAGCCCACATCTCTGGACAGATCCCACCCTCAGAAATTAGAGACATGAAAATTCCCGAGAGCTCGGAGCCGGGGATGAAATGCTGTCCTATTACTGAGATAGGAAGTCCTCTCTGACCGGGGTGTCGCCCTGGCCGGGGCAATGAGTATGGCTAGATCCAAGAACCATATTCTGAGGTCGGCCAATGGAGCGCTATCAGTAAGAGCGAGACCCTGTTGTGGACTGGCTGGACTCCCAGGGGCAAGGACGATCGGGAAATGCATAAAGACCCCGTCTACGATTACATATGGACCATAACGTCCAGACCCAGGGGAGCTGGAGGAGTCAGAAGAAGTAGAGGGGACATTGTGCTGTCTCCTGTGAAGCAAAGGTCTGCACCCTCCGCCCGTGAAATCTTTCCCAGATTTGACTGCTCTACGGGTGGAGTTTCCATTCCCCATTCGTCCACAGCTTGTCTGGACAGCAAGTCTGCTCCCACATTCATGGGGATGTAAATGCGCCCTGAGGACAGGGAACTTGTCCTGTGCCCAAAGCAAGACCTGCTCGCAAGCCTGTTCAGGCGGGCGGGCATGATCCGCCTGGTGATTTATGTAAGAGACTACCGCTGTGTTGTCCACCCGCACTAGGACATGGTAGCCTCTCAACTGCTGGAGGAAGTATTTTCAGGGCCGAAATAGAGCCATGTTTAGGGAGCAGTCTTGTCGAGAAGATGGCCTCTCCAGACAGATCCCTTGGGCTGGGCGGCTGCATCAGAGACCCCGCCACCCGGCCATTGAGGGAAGCCGTCTGTGAATTAACGCATCTTGCGGCGACAACACGTGCCTAGGTGGGACCCAAAGTCAGAAACCGGGGTCTGAACCACATAGAGAGGGTACGAAGCCCTGGCGTAACCCTGTTGCCTCTGAGGGATTGGCCTTGGATGAATCCCCTGGCTCTGAGCCACAACTGAAACGATCTCATGTGCAGGAGGCCCAATGGTATCACCGTGGATGCAGCTGCCATGAGACCTAAAACCCTCTGAAGGTAATGAACAGTAACCCTCTGGCCTAGCTTGAAGTTCCTTAGGGCGTTTAGGAGAAATGCAGGATTCGACGCGTGGGGAAAGCCAGCTTACCTGCATCGTGATCGATCACTCAACCCCCAAATACGTTGTCCTCTGAGCAGGAGAAACGCTTTTCTTGTTCAGTCTCAGCCCAGAGATTCAAGATGAGCTAGGGCGACATCCCGATGTGGCTAAGCTCTTGAGACTGTGCCAGAATCAGCCAGTCGTCACCTGGTCAAAATGCGGATGCCCTGGGCCACTTGAAGGAGCCAGTGCTGCATCCATGCATTTTACCGTGTACGTGCGGGGGTGATAAGCTAGGCCAAACGGAAGAACCGATACTGGTAAGCTTCGCCCCGAAAGCGAGCCTCACGGAACTTCTGTGTTTAATGGCAAGATTTCTATATGAAAATAAGCGTCCTTTGATCGATTGTCACAGACAATTCTCCGATTGGATCAGACACAATCATGCTGATTGTCCGCATTTGAACTTATGCGTTCTGAAATTGGCGGTTCAGCCGAAAGATCAAATTGGACGCAACCCCATGCTGTTTAGAGCGAGAAAATACCGGCTGTAGTAGCCTGATTGTCTGTCTGACAGGGGAACACGTTCTATGGCCCCTTTGTCCAGCAGTGTCTGCAATTCCTGTGTCAACAAATGCGCTCGTTCCGGTTTCACGGAAGTGGAGACCACGCCGTTGAAACGCGGAGGACGATACGCAAACTGAATCCTGTAGCCTCGCTCTACGGTTCTTTGAACCCAAGGGGAGATATTTGGCAGTAGTTTCCACGCTGCCAGCTTCTCCGAAAGAGGCACTAATTTTGACACTTCGTTTTGTTGGGGGGATGTTAGGTGTGCAGTGTCCTGAAACGTGGCAGGAAGCGACCGAACACGTAACACTTCGCTGGAGACTGCTGCTCCCCGAAACACCAGTGGCGGCGGAGATTGAACAGCGGTCCCCTGAGGGTGCCAGGAAGGAGTCTTTATTCTCTGTTGGAACTTTCCATGCCCCTCCTGGGGAGGGCACACCCCCACGGTCCTGGGCGCGCAAGCCTAAGGACTTCTTTTTAGAGGAGATGATGCTCCTCCAGAGTCAGTCTCCTCGGGGCGGACTGTAGACGCGCCGAGCCGCACCCCAGTCTCTGCGAGGGTGCTCGGGTGTGCCCCCTTTCTTTGCGTTTCCACGCCTCAAAGGCCGGACCTGGTCGGGACGGGTGGCCCGGCCGGTCCTGACTCTTGAGCTGTGACGGGGAAGAAACCTCCCTGCAGCAGCCATCATAGTGCTTCGCACCACGAAACCTAGTGGCAGCGGTGTTGGCAGCGCTGCAAATGGGCGGAAGGCGAGATGGAGGCATCAAGGAGAAGCACGGTCTTTGTCCCTGATGCCCCGTGAAAGTTGAGCCACGGATGTCTCCGTGGACACCATGGCAGCCATAGAACGGCCGATGTTCACGGGCCGTCTGGCGGGCCAGCACGGAGAGATCTGTGGCCCGGCGCAGTTCAAGCGCCTCTTCATCGATGAATATGCCCTGCTCAAGTCTTTGAGCAGGTCAAGCCTCAGTACGCCTGCAAAACTGCCATGGTGGTAAGCGGTACCCAACCTGACCCGCTGCTTGAAGAGCTTTCCCCACCAGTGAAGGTATTGCTTTTTGTGGCTTGGTGGGGAGGGGCCTTTCTTCAGGTGGGCTCCCAGGAGAATGGCCGCGGCGTCTCACTTCGATCTGGGCAATATCACCTCTTGATGCCTTTGCATCAACGATAGTCGGTAGATCGCGTCCCGATGCTTTAAGCACGGATGAATCCTCTGATTTATTCCATGAATGAGTTACCTCGTCATGAGATCACCGAAAAAGGAGAGACCGTCCTTCAAGGGCCTCCCCAGCCTTGACAGAAGTCTGTCGTCTAATTTGAGCGCTTGGGGGTCTCGCTCCTGCGAGCGCCAGTCTAGATGTAATCTTTCGACTGCCCGAGGCCAACCCTTCTCGAGTAGCTCTTCATGCTCTCTCATCGAGAGGGCGGCTCTGAAATTGGCACTTTCATCCCAGAGCCAAGAGATGAAGTCTCCTGATCCGTTCAGAAGAACGCAGGCGGCAGAAACGGACCACGCGGGGCTTCACGATCGGCGAGCGCGAGAGAAAGGCGGGTCCTGTCTCCTGCGCCTCAGCCAGTCGACACCGATCCCCATGGGCTTTTGAAAAACGCAGGCGTGGCGAAGCACTTTGATTGACAACAAATCGCAGTGCTACTTGTCGCCTGAAACCCGAGGATGCGTGCTCTTCTAAGCACTCAAACTTGAAAGCATGTACGATCGTCGTCAGAGAGCTGCCTCGACAAGGAGGCAAACATCTCTATCCTGATCAGCCATAATGCGAGTAGTTATATATTTCTTTATATTACGTTACTGAAACAACCGCTTTGTATGAGTTAAACTATAGTTTCACTTTCTGTAGTTTCACTAATAGTTTCAGCTTTATATGCTTCTCCTCACACACACACACACAACAATGCCCGATTCATGATTAAAGCTGAGGATAGCACCCGTCACATCTATTTATAACCCTCAGGTGTTCGTAATCGAGTGACGTCACCTACCGAGGTTATTTAAGCCAATTCTTGGCGTGTTTGACACACATGCTTCAACAACCGGTCGAACAAAGAATGTTCTCAGAAGCGCTTTTCAGCGCAGCATCGAGAGTAGCTTTTGATAAGGGAACAGAGTGTTTCTGCTTCCGCTCAAAATAGACATTTTTAAAATGATATAAAAAAGCTGAAATATCATAGACACTTTCTGGGGACCCCCTGAGACTTATATTACATGTTGTAAAAAGGGGCATAATAGGTCTCCTTTAATCGATTTCCCCAAACTAAAGCCATGCTCTCAAAAGAATCAACACAACCACTGAAACAGACTCTTAGCAAAATGATTCATTTTCAGAAATATTTTCATAATTTTAAGTACAGCACTTCAGTGTGACTTCAGCACTTCAGTTTTTTTTCTTTTCAATGAAGATCATTCTTCCTCTTGAAATTTCTATACATGTTAAGCCAGCGAATTTCATTCACATCAAATAATATATGTTTCCTCAAGTGGTGGGCTTAAGGAGAGAACAGTGTGAATGCTGAATCCATGAATGGAACAAATGTAGTTCAATATCTCTGCAGGTCTCTTTTATTGCTTGGAGAAAAGTTACTTTGTCATAAGGCTGTGGTTGAACACTTTTCACATCTTGAAAAAGATGAACTCAACAACTGGATTCAGAAATGGAGAATAGACGAATGGAGAATAGATAAGCCACCATCGCAAAATAGGTTTTCACAGATGACTCTATATGAATAGCAAAGTCATGATAGTTGTGTGAACAATTTCATAAATTGCACTTCCTGTGCTGTGTGCATTACAAACCCAGCAGGTATCAATATGAAGCTATTTGATAACATGCCATGAATATAGCTTTACTTTAGTTTCTCCATGTTAACTGTTTTTCAGATCAAACTGAAATGATT
Source organism: Tor tambroides (assembly GCA_021397915.2). Classification (NCBI taxonomy): domain Eukaryota; kingdom Metazoa; phylum Chordata; class Actinopteri; order Cypriniformes; family Cyprinidae; genus Tor; species Tor tambroides. Next base: position 7,712 of record JAFVLL020012950.1, on the reverse strand, counting down.
CATGAAAATGATACATGCAATTTGCATGAGATCCAGAAAAATGTACAGATTGTTTAGAAAACGTGTTAATTCTTTTGAGTGCACTGGTGTAAAATCAACTGAGAAAACCCTGTTTTTAAACATTAAATAAGCACATTTAACAACCTCAAAGATAATATCCTTGAACATCACATTCATTAGTATTAATACCTGTTGTGACTGAGCCCATAACTGGCTTTGAGGTCACATTGCCGTGCATGGTAACCAAGGTAACAGTGTAGTGCCTGGAGGGCAGGAGACCAGTGAGTGTGATTCTGGTTTTGGACCCGTCTAGAGCAATCTCAGAATCATCATTGGAGTCCTGAACATTGTAGTTCAAGATGAATGCGTCAGCAGGTGGTGCAGGTGCACTCCATGCCACAGTCAATGAATCAGAAGTGACATCGGAGAAGAAGAGCTGTGTGATAGGGCGGAACCCTGAAATTGAATGACAACAACTATATTACGAAATGCTGGCTCCTGTGATTAAAGATCTCATAGTTGATTGGCACATCCTCACAGGAAGGAGGAAAGAAGAGTACAACAATGAAGAACAATGAGGTGATCGGATGAAGTTTGCAGAAGAGATGCAGCCAGTTAGTAGATATCAAGAGAATGATGGAAACTGAATGAAGAAAAGTGTAAAATGGTGATAGAATATGATAAAATCTTGATAGTGTAGATATGTGTTGATGCTGCATGCCAAAGCAAGTGAGTGATAACAACAAAGACGAAATACACAAGGAAGATACAATCTGAAGAGTTATTACTTTGATAGATGTAAAAAAAAAAATTATGAAGTGAAGCAGAGTTTGAGGCATTCTCAAACCTCCAGGGGCTCATAACTGCAGAGGGGTTCTAGAAAGTTTGTGAAAGAAATGTTAAATTAAATTTAATAAAATTAGAACTGTTAATTTAATGTTAATTGTCAATGTTTGTTAAAAAAAAAAAAAAAAACAGACACCCTGACGCTTATGTAAATCCCATAAAAAGGGTTTTTTTTTTTTTTTTTTTTTACTACTGGAGCAATTCAAGCATTGAAGTACCATTTTCATACCACTATTAGCGCCAACATGCCTTGCCAAACCACACTACTGAGAGCAGGCAGAGCTATTCTCACAGGATGCGCACTTGGATTCAAAAACAGCTGGACAGAATGCAGAATGAAACCAGAAAGAGAATGAGATAGAAAGCAGAGTTCGCACAACTAATTTTTCAAAGTTGCACTTGACACGCCATCATAAAAATGTGGCATTCAAGACATGATGCAACAGCCAAAGATGTTAATTTGCGTGTCTACATAGAAGAAAAATTATACATACTGTACACATACAATACAAAAATCATCCTGCATGACCAGCTCTAAAGTTAAACTCTGATGTGTTGACAAAATCAGTTACAAACTGGATTGTGACTTATGTTCAATAATATGAAAACAAAAATGCATCTTTTTGCTTAAATATTTATTTTATTAATTAATTTACTCATCAGCCACAATAATGTCTTTTGAACTTGTCTTTATTTTATCAGGAAATATTGTTTATTGCAATTTATTGTGTTCAATTTGAAAAACAATAAATTTGACAGCCCTATAAAGATGTTCTATTTGATCATTTTCATTTCATACATTTTTTGGGGCTATAAATCAAATACATGATCTTACCACTAGTTATCAAACAAATGATGGAAATTGAAAGAAGAAAAGTAGATAATGATGATGAAATATAATAAAATCTTGATACTGTAGCTATAAATGTGTTTATGTGCCATGCATAAGCAACTGAGCGATAAAAACAAAATGTTGTAAAAATGCATAAGGAAGATGAGCAAGATGATTAAATACATTTATGTGGCTGATAAAAAAGGTTGGGAACCCCTTAAGTAAAGGATAGATGGATGGCTGAATTTTAATGAAAGATGATGAGACTAGAAATGAACCTGTTGAAAAAAAAAAAAAACTACAGGAGCCATTGTATCTTCTTTGTACTTGGTTAACAATGAATTAAAAGTCTTACATCCACACCATCCTGAATCCTCATGCAATTATCCAAGAGATTAGTGATATTTCTGGCCAAAACTGACATGACATGTCACGAGGCGGAGATGAGGCAATGCTTTGGATACTCAACAGTGATTCCTGTACTCGATTTCCCAAAAGATCAAATTACCTGTGAAGGCATCAATAGTGGCTGCAGTGCTCTGCTGCCTGCCTCTCTGTGCTGCAACCGTAATGGTGTACTCAGTACCCGGCTCTAGACCTGTCAGTGTGGTGGTGTTGACCTCCTTGGGCACCGTCAGCTCAGTTGTGACTCCAGTGGAGGAAGTGTAGGTCACCCTATAGTGATCAATAGGCCCCTGCACTGTGCCCCACAGCAGGGTGATGGTGTTGTCTGTGGAGGCTGTGACAGTCAAATCCAAGGGGACATCCAGACCTAATGATCAGAGTACAATGTGGCTGTTTCAAGGTTTGTAATGGGAATATTAGGCTGTGTGGTTCAGTAAGCCTTTTCACAAACATTATATATCAGTTCTACAGAGTCGGCAGCAGGAATACAAACTCCATGCGATTGAAAATAAATATATTTCACTGTGATCTGGTAATGGCGGGCCTATAATCTTATCCCTTACCTGTTCTGGCATTCATCGTTGCTGGGGTGCTTTGGTTGGCACCTAGAACTGCTGAAATTCCTATGCCATACTCTGTGCCAGGCAGTAAATCTAAAGAGGAGAGAAAGTAAAATAGTAAAAGAGTGATTTAAGTGATTTAAAAAATGAGCAATATGTTATGCACATGAGTAATATATTTTGCTGTCACTAAACAAGTATAAGTTTTTGGTAAATATAGATTTGTGGGCGCTCACAATTAGTTCATAGTGAGAGACTGAGTCAAACATCTTGATGTGACTTGCACGTAGAGGCGAGAAAAAAAGAATTTCTTTTCAATACTTATTATCATAAATGTTGTTTATTTGCACAAAATCTGTTGAAAAAAGAAAAAAAAAAACTGTATGCCAGCAAATTTGAAAGAGTAGCTGTAGAAAGTGAGCCTAGACTGAGGATTCAAGGTCTTTACAAACTTTATGAATGAATACCTAAGAATATTAAAAAGATTACGCATACAAATCACAAATCTTGTTTTTGGAGAAAATAAATGCCTTTATGATGTATTTAACATAGACCTCAACCCAATATAGTGACAAAACAATATATATATAAATTATATATTTATATATTTAAAATGTTAGGGTTAATGTGAATGTGTTTTATTATAAATAGAATAATTGTAAAGCTTTTCAATTTTAATTATTTAAAATAAAACAATTTTCAAGCATTTGTTGTTTTAAATTTTAATTTTATTGAAAATGTTAAGAATTTTAAAAGGAATTTACAAGAAACAATGTTCACACTTTATTGTAAGGTCCAATTCTCGCTATTAACAAACCATTAACTACGACATTTGCCTCAAATAAACTCCTAATTTGCTGCTTATTAATAGTTAGTAATTGTTAAGTATTAAGTTAAGTATTAAGTTAAGTATTGGGTAGGATTAAGGATGTAGAATATGGTCATGCAGAATATGTGCTTTATAAGCACTAATAAACAGCCAATATGTTAATAATAGTCATGCTAATAACCAACTAGTTAATTGTGAAAATTGGTCCCTATACTAAAGCATTACTGAAACAATTTTATTATAAATAAAATCATTTTACCAAGTATTGGTTCCATATCTTATAAATATCTGAAATTGGGTTATGTCAGACATTCTAATATATGATATAGAAACTGTATAGAATATTTCAGTACTATGAAATAAAGGAAAAAGCTGGGTTTGAGTTTACCAGTGAGAGTAGTTTTGGTGGTGGCGCCATCGTTGCGTGGGACAATGACCTTGTCATACTGATCACCAGCCAGTGTGCTGTAAACCACCCTGTAGCCCTCTACATCTGCCTCACTATTGTCCCATTCCAGCTCCAGGCTAGTGGAAGTTTTCGACAGCACTCTCAGGTTCTTTGGAGCATCGATTTCTAAAAAAAAAAAAAAAAGAAGACACAATCGATAATGTACTAGTCACTTAGATGGATAACAGAAAGCTGGATTATCAAGTTGCATTTCTGGAATCAAATATAAATGTTTACTTTTGTGAAGAAGACCTACTCCACTTAAAGACGTCAGTATAGCTAAAATAAAGAGTGTGATTTCTGATTTAATCAGTTTGCATCAGTCCTATAGGTCTTTGCGTTCTAATGATAAATTGCATCTGATGGTCCCTCGATCTCGTTTAAAATACAAAGGTGATCGGGCCTTTTCTGTTGCTGCTCCAAGGCTTTGGAATGATCTTCCTCTATCTGTAAAATCTTTTCCTACACTTCGTGTATTTCAGAGTGCGCTTAAAACTTATTTGTTTGCATTAGCATTTGAAAATGTTTTGTAATCTATTCTTTGTTGTTATTATGGTATATGTTTATAATGTTTTATGCTTGTTTCTATTCTTATATTTTTATTTAGTCTTCCTGTACAGCACCTTAGTCTCCACATTGTGGTCTTGAAAGTGCTTTATAAATAAAGTTGAAGTTGAAGTTGATAACTAAAATCAAAAGTGAATGGTAAAAGATTCACACAGTCAGAACTGCTTTCCTTCACCTGTGGTAAACTCTGTGGTAATGGCTCCACTCTCAGTGCCATTGCAGACTCCACTGACTGATACTTCATACGTGGATCCAGGCCTCAGGACTTGGAGGGAGTACTGGCTTAGAGTAGGCTGTAGGCGAAAGGTGGTCTTTGGTCCATCCACACCTATCAGCCCATAGCGCAAGATAATCTGGTCCACTTTAGCCTTGGGCGGGCTCCATTCCACAAAGGCAACCGTGTCTGAAATGTCTCGTACAATAAGCTGTGTTGGCCCATCGATCACTGATGGAAAAAACATAAAACAACATCACTTATATAAGAAAAGTAAGAGCTCCTCAATATGCTAGAAGGGTTTTCAACCATGAGTCTGAGGACCCCAGGTGTCCATACAAGCACTCTAGGTTGTCCATGGAGAAGATACAGCAAAAAACATACAGCATTTTCTATTTTAAAAAGAAATTTAAAAAAAGATCTGATAAGCATTATACAGTATAATCTAAATATAAATGCAGTTACTATAAAGTGATACTGAAAACATCTACTGTAGCAAAGGATGAAGATCCTTGGCTCTGTAAAGGTTTAAAATCCTTAGAAGTTAAAAAGTTTCTCTAACTTGGTAACAGCGGCATAAGAAGTTTTGTTTAGAGTAGTTTGTGCCTAAGGGTGTTTATTTGATGATTTGAGTTTAATATCTGAAAAAAAACATGACATTCTGCATGAATAATGTGATTAATGATGGACATAAAAACATACCTTTTTGTACCATTAAATATAAATGAAGATAAAATACAAATGAACAAATGTGTGAATTTGCTTGAAGCGTATTTCTTTCACAGAAAAACAGCCCTGAGCTATAGACCTAACAGGTCTTAGTGGATTCACTGTGAAAAATACCCATAAAAAGGTAACGGTGCGGGTCAAAAAGTGGTGGCAAAATGTATTTAAAAGTAAGAAAATGCAATGTTGTGGGAATGTCCAGAACCTGATAATGCTGAATTTGCAAGTTAAGCTTGAACTTTAAATATCGTGAACTGTGACTGTGTCTGATTTAAAAGGTGAGGTGTGTAATTTACCAGAGGAAATTGCAAAAATAACCCACCCCCCAACAGGAACTCATTGAAATGCCTGCCTCCATCTATAATGGCTGCTCAGTTCAGCTTGGCAGAGCGTACCATAACCTACTGAAATTTTGATGACGTATATGTTTCTTGCAAAAAAACCAGAATACATAGAATGGCTGTCAGTTGAGCAAGATGTTTTTATGGTATTGTTACAGCTAACTAGATCATTCTAAGCAGTCAAACACTAAATCTAGGGACAAATGCCACTGGTTAAGCCAGAAGTTGAACTACTCAAACCAAACAATGTTTGAAAACTTTGTGTACAAAACTTTGTATTGTGTTCAAGTCTTATTAACTGGAAATATATGTTAACGCTTCACCTTTAAGTTATCCCTGGTTTCAAGTACAGTACATGAGAAAGTGTCAGCAATATTCGCCACATATTGACAGCAGGCAGTCCCACTGCAAACCCACACTCAAGTGACTGAATCAAGAGGCCGTGCTGAGTCTCCAACAGGCTCTTTTAATAAGATGCTAACTGGCTGTGTGAATAATTAACCTGCTTCTTTATATAGGGCAACATGACCATCTGCCTCAGAAACAGGTATTGTGAGGGAAGATGAACATCTCTGGTACTTTTGACTTAAAGAGTTCAGCTCATCTCCAACCTCGACCTCATTCTGCTGTGATATGCAAATTGCTACTAATTGGACCATGTGAGACTGTGCTGAATCCCACGTTTACCTTTCTAAAGATGAGCCTGCAACATATACTATGCATGATGCCATTGTGACTCCCTAAAGAGTATTACAACTACATAATGTGACCCGTTAATCAAACACCAGGGTTTAGGAGGTACCCCAAGTAAATGAGGAAATTATGTCACCTCAGATTCATGGGAATATTTACTTTAAGTTCTCTGCACAGCCCATTCAATCCACAAGGGTGATTTCTTGGTTTTATTCAAGGCACACCAGCACAGTCTCATTTTTAAGTCTAGGCACACCAGAGACCAGGCAGTAGATTACTGTTTATTTTTTCCCGAAAATGTTGTATTTTAGCACTTAAGCATAATTACTGTGAAGCAAACTCATGAGGCGCCAAGCGCATGCTTAGCGAAAGCTCGTCTTCCCGGGCTTTCTCCTGGGATAGATAAATCTTTGCACACGTAAATAATTAAGTGACATCAAATTTGTCTTTCTTTATCCAATAAGGTATCCGCAGTGGACGCGTGAAATATTAATGGACTAGCATGCATAATTAATGCCTCTTTAATTATGTTCGACAGTGAGGCCCCTAGAAATTAATGGCGTTTTCACAGCAGACATGCAATTTCAATTGTCCAGGAAAAGTTCAATTGAATCTAATCCTCCTGTCTGTAAGCGACAGAAGAAGAATTCTTGGGTGAAGTTTACATTAAGTGCATAATTGCTGGCAGACTCACCCATTCATCATAGTGACATTTTCCATTAGCTGAAGAAATGTGACACCTCCTTGCAGTTTATGCCTTCCCAGCCCATTTGAAAGCTCTGTTTACATACCTTCCTTCGTGAGTGCACTATATCACTGGCTGTATGTTTTTCTGCATGTCTTGTCAGACACATTTGCAACTGAGTTTCGTTCTGACAACACACTGTCAGCAGACTAACAGTAAAATGACTGTATTCGTAGTATAGTTTGAAGGTGAGCCCTCTGTTCAGCCTCACTGCTGCACTACTGATTTCAGCACCAAGGACAGGGGAAAAACAACAGGACATGGCAGATGGGTGGAGGAAATCACTGCTCAAGCCACTTCCAACTTGTCAGCTCCATCTACAAAAGAGACACTAGTGACTCAGCTGGCTGAGTAACCTGAAGGGAAAAACACTTCACATTGTTCGCTCTTTCATCTTCTCTGCACACAGAAAGCAACGGTAAACTAGATCTCCCTGCACTGTGCATCCGCCCGAGGAGCATTTGTTTGCTTTGCAAACTTTTATGTCTCCATCAATGATGAAACAT
>JAFVLL020012949.1:0-14055 GCA_021397915.2 Tor tambroides | reverse complement strand
TTATTTTATTTTATAATCTCTCGGATGTTCAGTCCTTTGGCCTACAAAGTAGCATAAAGGGCTATATAAATAAATGAGACTTGAGACTTGAGACTTGAGACCCTTTTGTTTGCATCTTATTTTTAGAATGAGTTTGTTCATCGATTGTTGAATAACCACAAGTGTGGTCTTTTTCATATCTCAGTTGTTTCTCCTAGACAGTAATGTGATGATTACAATACGATTACAGGCTTATTTTATTTTATTTTATTTTATTTTATTTTATTTTAATGTTTATGAAATATGTATTCAATAAATTCATCTAATTTTAAAATTAATAATTTTACTGATTGTCTCAAAATTCTCCTAGACAGCAATGTGATTACAGTGCCATTACAGGGCAGATAAAATGCAAAATAAAATAAAATAAAATAAAATAATAAAATAAAATAAAATAAAATAAAAATTTGGATATTTCTTGAACATATGTATATTCAATAAAACTATTTATTTATTTATTTTTATTTTTTGCAATTTTTAAAGAATTTATTAGTTTGTTAATTGTTGAGTAACCACAAATGAGGTCTCTTTCAGTGTCAGGCCCCTCATCTTTTTTTTTTTTTGTAATCAAAAGTGAGAGATTTCAGTATGAGCTCAACATTTGTGACCCTGGACCACAAAAGCAGTAATAAGTAGCACGGGTATATTTGTAGCAATAGCCAAAAATACATTGTATGGGTCAAAATTATCGATTTTTCTTTTATGCCAAAAATCATTTTGGATATTAAGATCATGTTCCATGAAGATATTTTGTAAATTTCCTACCGTAAATATTAAAACTTAATTTTTGATTAATAATATGCATTGCTAAGATATAAATCTCAATTTCAAAAAATGACCTTATGACTGGTTTTGTGGTCCATGGTCACATTTCTTATTGAAATCTCTCAAAATCAAATTATCTGAGCTCTTTATCTTATCTACATAATAGGCTCGTTTGAGTCCATATTTGTTTTTCCTAATGAATTTTATTGGAAACATCTAAGACAAAGTTCTTATCTAAATTAAACATTATTGAGTTATCTTTATGTCTCTATAAAAGAGCAATATGATGTTCTTCTGATATGTATAATACGTAAATAAACCTTGTAAATGTCTGACTATGTAGGCTTTTGGACGCATCTGGACGGTGATTGGCTCATCACCGGGCAGGTAACCGCTTGAAAACAAGACAGGGTCGAAATCTAGAAGCAGCCGTGGTTTCCATGGAGATCAGTCATGTGGAGACTGTGCTGCGTGATGTGTGGCACCATGTTGTGCACTTCATCGGCACCGCTGTTGTTTCGGATGGAGGATTTCACCTGTGCTGTTCTGATAGGGTGGTGTAACCAGCTACAGACCTGATGAGGGAAAACCGGACGGAGAATGGCATCTCTGTCCCTCATGCAGCTGCGGGATCAATCGACAACGTCATGGAAATCACAGAGGCGGCCAATAGATTAGTGCGAGACCTCAAAAGTAGTTCAGTTGTATCAACATTTCCTCTGGATCGTCAGCCAATTTCAGTGTTCCCTGCTGTTTGCTTGCGTACAAGCAGACACGTCTAACAGAACCATTGCTCATCTGTTTGGAAACCCTGAGGCCAGAAACTATTTTCTCATCAGGCGTTCCAGGTGGATATTACAAGCCCTCTGCGGATTGAGGGCTCAGCTGAGAGATGATCTTTTTCCTTCATTCTTCTTGGACAAAATTTGATTGCAAACAAGATTAATTGCACGATTCATGTCCATTCCATAGTATTTACTTCCACGATCCATTCTTAAAACCCTGAAGATTGGACTGGGATGCAGTAAAGAGCAGTTTTGCATCAGTTTTTTGAGTTCTACATTATTGACGGGAGAAGGTACAAAATAGCGGTGCGAAAGAGGGTTGCATCCTGGATGATCCGGAGGTACCAGGTGTGGAGATGACAGACGTGGGGAAGGAGAAGGACACGAGTGGCGGCTCCGATGCGGACGCTGGAAAGGGGCGTTATGGGGATCAGGAAAACCCTCTGGGGAGCTTCGCCGTGGACGGCTTTGAGGACTTTGAGGAGTTTGTGCTGGATTTTGATGATTATGACCTTCTGGAGTCCATCCACTCGCACCTTGGCTCCCCAGTTGAACCGAACCGTAAGTGTGCTTACTGTTAAAAAGTTGGCAGCTTGGTGAAGGGTAATATTTTCCAGCCACCTTCGTTTTTGCCAATGTCACAGCGACCTCCACTTTGCTTCACACTTACATCATTTTTCGAACTGAATTTTACCATTGTCTGTCTTTGACAATAGTTTAGGTTCATAAATGGCAAAAAGCCTCAAAGAATGTCTAACAGGCGACTTTTGATGAAACCCAATAGGATTTTCCATTCACATGACTGCGGTTGTGACATTGTAAAAATGCACTCCACCCTCTATAGATCTTGCTCGCATTGGAAATTGATTGCTGGGAATTTGTTTTATTGATCCTGTTGGGAAATACAAGCTAATTAATGTCAAGCTGAGTCCTTGCAAACAGATTGCTGATATGAAACATATCATGGCCTCCAGTGATGTGGCATGTTTGAGAAAATGGATTATGAAGTTCCACATCCCCTCCTGTTGACACATACATGTGCTGCCAAACCTCCACACGCATCTCAGGCCAGAGTCATAATACACAATAACTTGTTTCAGACACAAAGTACTGTGATTTTTATTGATATTTCTCATGTGTTGTGGTTAGAGGTTTGCACTTCTGCAGTTAATTGGGCCTGAAGCACTTGTGGCGAAGCAATTTTTGTGTTAATTTTTTTTATTTTACTAAAACTTTCTTTGACTTGCACTCTGGTCTTAAAGCAGATTTAAAAAGTAAGATTTAAAAAAAAAAAAAAACTTTTATTCAGCAAGGATGCATTTAAAGATCAAAAGTGACAGAAAGGACTTTTATGTTGTTAAAAAAATCTATTGTTTTCAACACTGATAGTAATATGAAATGTTTCTTGAGCACCAAATCAGCATATTAGAATGATTTGTGAAAGATCGTGTAACTCTAAAGACTGGAGTAATGATGCTGAAAATTCAACTTTGTCATCACAGGAATAAATTGCATTTTAAAATGCATTGAAATAATTCAATTCAACCTTGGTGAGCAGAAGAGACTTCTTTCAACAACATTAAAAAAAAAACTCACTGGCTGCATACTTGTGAATGTGCATTTGAGTTTACGTTGATAGTCAACTGTGGCATGATTGCAATATTTGCATATTTCGAATGACCTTCTTTCTTACATCTATTTGCATACTGAATGGTCTTGTCATTACATTGCACCGGATCTGATGTGCTGCCAACATAATAATAATAATGTCATTGTAATGTTTGCATATGAATTAGTCATCGTTCTTGCATCAGCCATAGACTGAATCAATCATCAGGAAGTTAATATAGACTATTTTAGACATAATATAAGTAGTTGAAAAAGTTTTAAAAGAATCCAAATTAAGATCATGGTTTGTTTGGTTTCCAAGCTTACCATTCATTGTAATTGCCTGAAAAAATCAACCAGTACATTATCCGTTCTCTTTTTGTGTTCTACTGAAGAAAGAAAGTCATACAGGTTTTCAGCATGAGTAAATAACCACCAGATGTTCATTTTTTGGAGAAACTGTTCCTTATATAAAACATGATGGGCCTGAACCATTCCAGTTTAAACACTGCTTTGGACTAAGAAGCATACTTATATTTTGATAAACAGTAAAACCCTCAGGCCTGATGCTTTTGTCTTTGTGTAGACTGTTTACTAGTCAGTTTCCCTCGAGGTCTTTGTCTGTCTGTGATTCTCTCTGCAGTCCCTCTGGGAAAGGTCTGTGTGAAGAGCAGACAGACAGTCTAGCAGAGATCAATTTCCATCTTATCTCTCAGTCTCGCTGTTTCTTTTCAGCTGCACACACACACACACACACACACACTGTCATAAAATTTTAATTTGAACTGGAGTTTGTTTGTATTTGGGTCAATAGCAAAGGAGAAATCAAAAAAATAAAAAAGGTTTAAAATGCATGAGACAAGTTTTTAGTATATTAAAGTATATTGGTATATTAATATTAAAATGAATAAAATATAATCTATTTTAATTTTATATTTTTATTTAAAATAGAATAATATAATTTATTTTAAAAAATATATTTAGTTTTTTTCATATAATGTTTTTTTTTATGTGGTGAACAGAATTTTTCAAATATTAATATTTTAAAACTTTTTTTTATTATTGTATCCAGTGTATTCCTCTGTCATTTAACCATTTTGACAGTATGTTTGGAGGTGTCCCAATATTCAATAGGTAAAGCTAACAAAATAAGGGAGGACAGATCGAATGCTTGAATTGAGATTTCAAATCAGCACTTTTGTGCGTCAAACACAGGTTTGTGGCCTGAGTTGGTTTCGTCCTGTGGTGTTTTGATGAAAACTTGGCTGTTTTGGTCTCCTCTAGGATTTTTGCTTTCTTGCCATGAAAAGCACAACCAGAGTACAGCCAAAAGGCACGGCCGCCATATTGTTAGCGCTGTACCCCTGGGAAATGGCCCAACACCAGTGTGTGCACTTCAAAATTATGCAGAGCCTTGTTTTTTTATGAGGGGGGTGGGGGGGTGGGGGGGTTTAGAGGCATGAGCGACTCTAGGAGAGAAAGAATAAAAAATTAAGTTTGTTTACCGAACATCCCCGGGCTACTGGGACAACACAAACCAGCTGAGGCCTTGGGCGTCCTGGCAGGCCTCAACCCTTGGAGAGCCCCGGCCTTTTACTTGGCACTCGGAACAGCTGGAGAGAGAGGGTTTCTCATAATACACCCCTTCAATTATCCCAAATTCAATAAAAACCTCGGTTTGTGGGCTAAAATGATACAATATTAAATCACAGCAATTTTTTTGGAAAGGCCTAGCATCCAAAATACGCCTCTTAGTTGCGCTCAGCTGAGAAGGCCTCTGATTCTTTTGTTTTTCTAGGCACACTTTTATTCACAATCACACAAATGTATGCAATTTCATTGCTACAGTTGAGTAAAAACTATGTGAACCCTTGGATTTACCATGTACTTCTGTATAAATTGGTCATATGGCCATTTGTTTCACCGTCGACGGATGAATATCAAGGCATGTGGGCGTTTTTTAACTCTCTTCGTCTTTATGCAAGTTCTTAATGTTCTGTAATGTTTAACAGTTCTTAATGTTATGTCTTCTAAAATCTCTTTTTCCAGGCATGGATCAGGCAAAGCTTTTTGCAAACAGAATCATATCCAAATTTGTGAGTTTTTTGTATTGTGGTACAGCTCCGACCAACAACTCCAATCTGGTCATTGTGTCCCTGTCAAGTCTCACACTTGCTGGTTTTGCACCTGACCACAGGTCTACTTACATGATGCATTTCCTGTAGTTGGCCCAAGTGTTCAAGTGTGTGTACAGTAGAAATATTTGGTTACCTGATGTGACACACTTACAACATAGCATTGTAATGCAAGTCGATGGAAGTAAAGTTCTTACAGAGTAGCACTGAAAGGGATAGTTCACCCAAAAATGAAAATTCTGTCATCGTTTACTATAGGTATTTTGAAGAATGCTGGTAACATTCAGTTGATGGTAGCCATTGAATTTCATAGAATGGATTTTTTTTTTTTTTTTTTGGTGAACTATTCCTAAACTTCCAAATGTCTGCTCAGTAGTACGTTTTAAACAGACAGCACAATCAAATGATTAAAAAGTAGCTGTAATCTTTTTACAGAATAAACATTCAAATCTCTGCATCCATAGAATGTGCAACACTTTTTATACATAATATCTGAATGACGGGATATGCTTAGCCTCAGATAGTATGTTGGAAGTGTGAATAGTTTTATTATTATTATTATTATTATTAATCTTTTGAATTAGCTATTATTTCAGGTTTAATTTTTTATTTGAGTTTAATTTATATTCATTTTGTTATGTGCTTTGCAATTTTTTTCATTACTATTTAGGTTTAATTTATTTTAGTTCAGTTTTAGTTTTTATTTACTTCTAATTAGCATTTTATTTCAAGGCATCATTACTAATTTTCATTTAGTTTGTTTTATTTTATTTCAGCTAAAAAATGCTTTAATAATAGTTTTAAAGTTTATAATACAGTAGTTCTAGTTAATGATAATAGCTAAAAAAATGTTTTAATAATAGTTTTAAAGTTTATAATAGTTCTAGTTAATCATAATAGCCCTGCTATGAATTTTTACACAGTGTGTTCAAGAAAGACACAAAAATGTATGTTTGTGTATTATTTGTTAAAGGAATTATTTGTTTTTTAAACAGTTTATGGACAAAACCATGGTAAATCCCCCCCCCCACACACACATCTCTAGCTGCCTTTACAAACCTGACAGTTCTATTTATTGTATTTACCTAACCCTTTCTCTTTACTTTCACTTTAAGGTCACCGTTTTGAGGACAATCCTGGGGTTAGACGTCACCTCGTCAAGAAATCATCACGCTGTCAAGTACCACGAACCAGCAATAGCTCACCTCCTCTGTCCAGCCTGAAGAGGAGGAAGAGGATGGACAAGAAAACTCATGAGGTGTGTGCTGAGCTTCCTAACCGCACAGAGAAAAGAAAAATGAGACCTACTTTCACACAGCCAGATGCACAGTTTGCTCCACATTATAACTTATTTTTACTCATTTAGACTAAAGTAAACTGAACAAACACAGTTTATTTTGTTTTAATATGGCATTTATGAGAAGATGTATCAATAACAGAACAGTGTGGAAAAATTATTCAAATAATAGCATGGCAGACTCTCACAATTATAAAGTAAACACTGAAAAACTAGCCGAAAATGCTCCTCAAGAGCAAACTCAAAGTAAAGCCTTCATGTTCCCCAGACTGACATTGATACTTATAATGAGGTAGTGTTAATAAAGATAATTAATGTGGAGGAGCAGAAGGGACCCCAAATTCAGTGGTGTTTTCTTTGCTGATATCTATTGATCCGTTTCATCCAGTGGGCTTCAATGAGCAATGTCCCTAATTCAGATGGATTAATTACATAAGGCTCTTAGTCAGTCAGCACCGGAGTCTCTGCTATTCATGTGGCTTCATCTGCTGACCTAAGCTGTGAATCAACCAGTGGAGGAGAGTCAGTTGTCTCATTGGAGTTCAAGATTCAAATAGATGCATAAAGCATGTCTCAAAAGTCCTCAATAGAGCACACTCTTTAAGCACTTTGGTGCACTTTACTTTTTTTATTTGATCAGTTCCTTCAGTAAATTATTCTTTCTATGGTCAGCAGAGATGAATCAACATGCAGCATGGGATTCAAAGCAAAAGCTATTTGGAAAAAAATACTTGATGTTTTAATTAAGGCAGTAAACTACTCCCCCATTGCAAATGACATAATCAAATTAGAATTTTCAGTATGATATAAAATGTTTTACTTCAGTAGTCATTTAATTCAGTGTTATTTAAGTATTATGTAGTTTTATAGCATCTCTTAATAGTTTGAATTAGCTATTATTTTTCTATTTTATGTTTTAATTTTACTTGTTACTTGTTTTAGTAATTTTATGTGATTTTGTGTTTTTAAATATTTTTAAATTTAGCCTTAATTAGCTTTAATCGGTTGTAGTTTATTATGTCAACTTAAAACTTATTTTATTTCATTTTTTGTTGCATTTATTTTATTTTTATTTTATTTTGTGTTCTACACTCTACACTCTAAAAAATGCTGGGTTAAATACAACCCAGCGCTGGGTAAAATATGGACGAACCCAGCGGTTGGGATACTGCCCAGAAGGTTGGGTTAAACGTTCAACCTAGCTGTTGGTTGAAAACAACCCAGCATGTGTTCTGTCCAATATTTACCCAGCACTGGGTTGTATTTAACCCAGCATTTTTTAGAGTGTAATTATTTCTTAAGTTTTTACTCTAACATTTATATTTTGGTTTCAGCTCTATTACAGTTAAAAATAGTAAAACTAAATTTAGCTTGCAGTAACAACACTGATTTACTTAGTCACAAGTGGAAAAATACCAACATGTCTGAATATTTATAACTTTTATCAATAAATGTTTAATCATATACGGAGATATAAGTAGTTGGAGTAGTTGGCAGTCGTGGCCTAATGGATAGAGAGTCGGCCTTGTAACCCAAAGGTCGCGGGTTTGAGTCTCAGGTCTGGCAGGGATTGTAGGTGGGGGAGTGAATGTCTAGCGCCCTCAATACCACCAGCGCTCTCTCCACCCTCAATACCACGACTGAGGGACTGAGGTGAGACCCTTGAGCAAGGCACCGAACCCGCAACTGCTCCCCGGGCACCGCAGCATTGGTTGCCCACTGCTCCGGGTTTGTGTTCACTGTGTGTGTTCGTTCACTACTCACTGCTGTGTGTCTGAACTTGGATGGGTTAAATGCAGAGCACAAATTCCGAGTATGGGTCACCATACTTGGCCACGTGTCAAGTCCTTTCCTTAGTTGGAGAGTGAAGGTAGACGTCATATGCAATGCTTCATGAGTGAAAGATTCATGCTGGCTTCTATTGTAACAACAACTTCTCTGATTGGTTGTCATCATTTTGTTGGTAGCAAAGCTCTCAGCACTGAGAATTTGGTAAAGAAACCCTCATAAAACTTTTGTTTTATGAAACTGAAATTGACTGAAATCTCACTGACTTGTGGCTTCAGCAGAAGTGTAAATCATCTCATAACAGCCTCTGAGCTCACGGTAGGTCTGTCTTGAAAGGTTTTTAGTCATTTTGATAGATCCATCACCTGTGTTTTTACTTTAGAATGAAAAATGCTAGAACGAGAGAAGATTTATGATATCGCTGTCATACTTTGTTTGCAAAATATTCCAGTCTTGCTCCCCTTCCAACCAGAGCTCTACTTGTTTGCCTATTTCCTAGAAATTAAGTCCCGGGGAGCATTTCCAAGATGGCCGCCAAGTGAACTGAATTGCCTTGAAGTAACTTTGGTTGCGATGCATTAAAAATGCTTTATGATGTGCGTTTGACACTCTGTTCTCTGTAGGTGTTTGTGGAGCTCAATGAGCTGATAGTGGATAAGAACCAGGAGATGCGCTGGAAAGAGACGGCACGTTGGATCAAGTTTGAGGAAGACGTGGAAGAGGAGACGGATCGCTGGGGTAAACCGCACGTGGCCTCACTGTCCTTCCGTAGCCTGCTGGAGCTCCGCAGGACCATCACACATGGTAAGAGTCGGCCGCTCTGCCAGCCCACTCAGAGCCTGTGATCCTGCTCCAATCCTAACATCCACGCGCTTGACAAACCAGTACCGTATGACTGACAGAATTCAACTGGACACTTAAATTAGATAAATGGATTGAACCCTCTTGGGCATATCCACTTTTTGACCATGAAAAACGGATGATTTTCAATCCGAGGATAACAAGGTAAACAGTCCATTAGTTTCAAAAAAGTATGACAAAAAATTCAGTCAAAACACATTAGTGAGAAGGTTTTGGTAAGTTTCAGTTCCTGTGGTTGTGGAACCAAAATGACAACCCTGACAAAAGGCATCTTTCATGGACGACAGTGATAGACTGACATGAGGTTTTGCCAAAACAAGAAAAAAAGTACTGTGGTCATGTAGAAGTAGGCGGTATGATCAGAATATGAGTAATTTGATATCATAGCAACAGTATATGTCATAATATAGTTGTTTTTGTTGAGCATTTGTTTGAAAATGGTGCAATGCTTATCTAATAATCTGCTGAATTAAATACGTTACAAATGCAAGCTACTTTCAAAAGTTTGGAAACATTACTATTTGTAATGTTTTTGAAAGAAGTCTCTTCTGCTTATCAAGCCTGCATTTATTTGATCAAAAATACAGAAGAAAAACAGTAATCTTGCAAAATGTTATTACAATATAACATAATGGTTTCTGTTTTAATATACTTTAAAATATAATTTATTTCTGTGATTCAAAGCTAAATTTCCATCAGCCATTACTCCAGTCTAAAGTGTCACATGATCCTTCAGAAATCATTCTAATATGCTGATTTATTATTAGAATTATCAATGTTGGAAACAGTTGTGCTGCCAAATATTTTTTTTTGGAAACTGCGATACTTTTTTCAGGATTCTTTTCCATGAATAAAAGATTAAAAAGAACAGCATTTATTCAAAATAGAAATCTTTTCTAACAATATAAATCTTTGCTATCACTTCTTATCAATTTAACACATCTTTGCTGAATAAAAGTTTTAATTTCTTTCAATAAAAGAAAGAATAAAAATTTACTGACCCCAACCTTTTGAACAGTAGTGTATATTGGTAGAAAAGATTTCTGTTTTAAATAAATGCCCTTCTTTTTAACTTTTTATTCATCAAAGAATCCTGAAAAAAAATATCACAGGTTCCAAAAAAATATTAAGCAGCTCAACAGTTTCCAGCACTGATAATAAATCAGCATATTAGAATGATTTCTGAAGGATCATGTGACACTTTAGACCGGAGTAATGGCTGATGGAAATTCAGCTTTGAATCACAGAAATAAATTATATTTTAAAGTATATTAAAACAGAAACCATTATGTTATATTGTAATAACATTTTGCAAGATTACTGTTTTTCTTCTGAATTTTTGATCAAATAAATGCAGGCTTGATGAGCAGAAGAGACTTCTTTCAAAAACATTACAAATAGTAATGTTTCCAAACTTTTGACCTGTACTGTATATAAACAATATCATAAACATTGGATTCTGTTACCCAGGTGCCATAATGCTAGATCTGGATCAAACCACACTCCCTGGCATCGCCCACTTGCTGGTGGAAACCATGATAATCTCGGACCAGATCAGAGCCGAAGACCGAGCCAACGTGCTGCGAGCCCTGCTGCTCAAACACAGGTTAGTGAAGGTCAGAAATCAATACAAACAAAGCTCATATTGATCATCTTTGCTGTGGTCCTTGATGTCATTGTCATTTGTCACAGCTGCCCGTATTGGTTTCCTGCTAAATGAAGTGGTGTAATTACATAACAAATAGACTTCATATGACAGCGCGCCAGGCTCATGCCACTTGAGGTTTTAATGACATGTTGCTATTGCAGCTGCAGAGACATCAGATACTGGTTACATCAAAGGGTGTTTAAAGGAATAGTTCACCACAGCATTGTTTACTCATTCCCATTAAACTCTATTAAACACAAAAGGAGATGTTAAGCAGAATGTCTGAGCTGCTCTTTTATCATACAAGTTATTTGTTTCCTCCAAATAAAAAAATCTTATTATGGTCCGTCCTCATACAGAGCCATCTTATGATTTCAGAAGACTTGGAGGATAGTGCACAAGTAACATGGCCTATTTTTGTGATGCTTTTAAGGTGCTTTTTTGGAGATTGGCCATATAAATCACCATGCATTTGACATATTAATTTAGTTTCTTCACGTAAAAACATATAGGCCTAATGCAGGGTCAGAATGACATGATGGTGAGTTTTCGATTTCATGACAGCCTCCTTTCTTGAAGGATTTTGAAGCGCCATGTGTTTTCTTTGTTAAGCTCAGCTCAGCCTCTGGATCTCGCTCTGAGGTCAGAACCGTACTCTACCTGAGTACTAAAAAAATTAATATCGCATGTCCTCCACTGCAGAAATCTAGGCTGCGTTAATAGTTTGAACCAGTACCTTTTCTAACCTCATTTGTATTAATATTACAACAGATATTAATACAGTAACTCCGAAAGGTTTTGGGCACTCAAGCCACATTTTAAAATGTGTGAATGTCATTGCATTAGATACATACTATCAAAGAAAGTGAAATCAACAAACAAATGATGCTTTTCTCTGAACTATCTTTAGTTTCCTGATGTTTTTACAATGACTTTTAATTAACTGGTTTTCCTGTGATTTGTAGTGGTTGAAATTTATTTTGTGAATATTTATTGTTTGATGCTTATGCTCTATCTATCTATCTATCTATCTATCTATCTATCTATATCTATATCTATATATATAAAATGCTATTTAGTTTGTTTTTGTTATATGCTATCATTCACAAGTTTAAAGGTGGTAAAGACATATATAATATTACAAAAATTTCTTTTTCATACAAATACTGTTCTTTTGGACTTTGTATTCATCAAAGAACCCTAAAAAATGCTCCACACTTTCCATAAAAATGTTAAGCCGCACATCTGTTTTCAGCAAATGTTTCTTGAGCAGAAAATCAGCGTATTAGAATGATTTCTAAAGAATAATGTGACACTGAAAACTGAAGCAATGGCTGCTAAAAAAACTGACTGCTCTAAACTTTTGAACAGTATTATATAACGCATTTGCAAAGAATTTTTTTTTTAGGTGTGGCTTGAATGTAGGTGTGGCTTGAATGTTCTAGTAATTCCTGGGACCGCTGTATATGTTTGATTAAAATTAATATGTGTTTGTGATTAATTGTTTATTCTTGTTCCTAGGCTAAAACTAACAAACACCTTCCCTGTAAATATTAAGGACAACAAATTTAGGCATCTCTATTCTTCAGTGAGTGCAACAAAGTTTAAAAACCAGTTGTGCTTTTATGTCATTGAAGGGACGTTGGAACTGCTCAGAGATGCGTATTTGTGGTCAGCTGGAGGGATTCACTTTGCCAGGCTATAAAACATACGCACAGTTAAACGTGATGAAATCAAAAACCAGATTAAACCTCTCTACAGCGTTTCCTATCATCTCAGATGCAGTTTTTAATGGGAAAACCTGTCAAATTAGTCACAAATATGTCTTTGTAATGTGGAAAAAAATACATCAAGGTGCTCTAAGTTAGGTCATTAGTTACTCAAGTGTTTGGAAATGTTTTCAAACACAATTCAATGTCACACCTTGTCTCTTTGTTTTCTTTGTGTGTTTAGTTTGGCTGGAGCATAACTAGATCGCAAATGAGGCTTAATGAGTGTGCCGATGTCAAGCGCTGGACACGGTTGCGGTGACGTGTTTAACAAAGCTGGGCAGCCACTCTTTATTCCTCACTTTTTTCAGGACGCGTAGAAGCACCCAAAGCAAACCAAAATTAGTCTTTTGTGAAAAACAATATAGGCATTTATTAATTCATTGGACTGCCTCTGCGGTCGATTTTTAGAGTTGTATTCTGTTTAAATATTCCCTGATGTTATCTAGCCACATGTTGCTTTTCTGTTGTCTTTAGCATTTTTTACTGATTGCTTTGGCACGTGTTTCTTCGAGCGAACAGGGAATGTGGTTTGGTTTTGTAGTTTGGATTCTGATATCCTGACATGTTGGGTTTTGTGTTTGCTTTGCAAATATTGCAAGCGAAGATGGAAAATTGCCTTTTTGGACATTGATAAGCAAGGAAATTGCTGTACCCGTGGAGCTAAATAAACACGAGAGCAGGGATATTTGTCTCACAGAGGAGAACAAATGGACTCAAATAGCTTGACAGATTAAAGAAATCATAACATTTTCACTATTAAAGGCGTAGGTCACCCAAAAACAAAATGAAAATACTGTCATTTATTCACCCTCTTGTCATATGACCCATATTAACTTACATTCTTCTGTTGAAAACAAAAAGTAAATGTTTTTAAAGAATGCCCTGGCTGCTATTTTTTAGTTTAATGAAGGCGAATGACAACATTGTGACAAACAAAACACCATAAAAGTATGAGGATGAATAAATAATGAAAATTTGATTTTGGCTGAACTATCCCTTTAATGCCTCATGTTTATATAATAGAGAGTTGTGTTGCAAAAAAGAAAGAAAGAAAAGTATTTACTTAATCAGTATTTACTGCATCCATAAAACAAGCTAAATTTACTTAAGAAGAAAAATATGTGAGGTAATAAGATTTGTTTTCAGATAATATATATTGAATTTTCTTAACCCATTACATTAGCAAACTTTTTTTTTTTTCTTATTTCTTGCATAAACCACTCTCTTTTTTTTGTTGGATGTTTTGCTCATACAGTAAATAAATATAAAAACCACTTATTCAGTCTTTTTCATTATTGTGTGTGTGTGTGTGTGTGTGTGTATACAGTGTATATATATATATATATATATATATATA
>JAFVLL020012948.1:0-41961 GCA_021397915.2 Tor tambroides | reverse complement strand
TCCATCTCATGAACACTTGACAATAAAACGCGGAACACACAACTCTATTATTCATTATTTATTCACCACACTTACTTATTTTTTATTTATTTTTTTCATTTCAAATGTACACATATAATTGTCTATATTATATATTGTGTTTTAGCTGTCTTGTACATTGCCTATTTGGATATTATTCTTTTATTATCTGTGTCCTGTCCTGTTGCTGTCTTTCTGTTGCACTGTGGAGCTTCTGTCACTATAACAAATTCCTCGTAAACATACTTGGCCAATAAAGCTCATTCTGATTCTGATTCATTCTGATTCTGATTTAGTGGATAAAAGTGTAAAATTTCTCCGTTTAAACATTTATGTTATGTTCTACTGTGAATAAAATATTGGCTCATGTGATTTGAAAGTCTTTTGGTTTTCATTTTATTCAAATTTAAATAATGTCCCAACATTTCCGGAATTCAGGTTGTATGACATTAGCGATGTAATTTACACTATTTACTTTAATGAAAGAAATTCGAATAATTTGAAGAAACCACGAGAAACAGGTGAATAAAGACTGACAGTCAATGTTTAATGTTCAGAAATTATTATTTCAAGAATTGTAAAGCATTTTGGCTCGTTTATGTTGGCCGTCCCAAGCGTGGTTGCAATGTGTTCATTGTCAAACTCCAAAATCAGATTATTTTTAATCCTTAAAAATACGCCATTATTTTATTTTAAAACGTTAATAATTTTATTTTATTGACGAAATATTTTAGTTTGTCTTGTATATTTTTTATTCATTAGATCAGACATTTTAAGCTGTCATATGGTCATGTTACAACGTGCCCCTCAGATGTTACAATGTACCCCACCTATGGGGCATGTTGTCACATTTCACTTCCATTTTTTGAGGGTAAATAAAGAAAAACATATAGGCCTACACTGTAATTATGAAACAAAGTTACATATTTGTACTAGACAAATATGGAATTACTGTGGTTAAAAAATTATCCTCTGAACCTCACGTGGATCTACACAAACTGAGAAAGTTAAATAGTGTTAGGTTGTGCCCCGCTCTCCCCTACAATCAATCAATCAATCAATAAAATTCCAACTCGTAGGCTAAATAAGAACAGGACAATTCGCTCAACAAAATAATGAAATTATTTAAAATCCACTTAACACACAATTTACGGCTTTAACGTGTCGGTTTCCAATATAAGGACATAAAAACATGAAAACATAGCCTACAACACACAGCAGTAGGATTGACCTCAATAGTCCAAGTGCCTCGGGTCTTCGGAGTTTTTCTCCAGGATGCCGCGGTAAATTCGAAGTCGGCCAGTAGGCGGACAGACGCAGGAGCTTCTTTCAACAAACACCCCTCCCACCCTCCTCTAGACTGGGGCAAAACAAGCCATCTCCAGCAAGCGACGGGAGCAAGAAGCACGGTCAGCGGGAGCAACACAGATGTCTCCTATCCGACAGAGACGTAAAACCGAAAAAATGAGCGTGGGATTGTGCCATCGCATATTCCCCTCCTTCATGTGTCCGTGAGCCGCACGAGGACAGTATAAAGTAATGCGCATACTAAATCCAGTCAAAAGATGAAATGCTTCTCCCGGTACCTGCCTTACATCTTCAGACCGCCGAGTAGCCTCCTCTCGTCCAGCTGTCACACTGAGGGTAAGTGAGTGAGTGGAGATGATGCTACACTGCTTAAAGTGCAAACAAGAACCAGTGTTGTTGGATCGTATTGCGTTTGAAACGCGGGCTGTGAAAACAGTCGTCTACCTAGACAACATTTCGACATTTCATCTACCTAGACAAACATTGTGGGACATCATAGGGACGTTCGGGTCTAAAAATGTATGATAGCGTTGTCTAGTGTAGATTCTGAAACATGCTGCAAGTACTAAATTTGTGGTAACAAATAAACTGGTTTCATTCTATAGGCTATATAGCCTATGTATCAGACTACTTGCATAAAATGTATATAAATATCAGTTTTATAACAACATAGGCTATAACACAATGCCATTCAATGATTTTTGAGAAAAGAAAAAAAAAATTCCTTAGAAGTCTGTTATAGCCTATCACTTTTGATATACTGTATGATGTGTAATGAAGTTTATTCAGTCAAATAAATGTTAATCTTGATCATAACTAACAGTATAACACTTATTCTTACATTTACTTTATAAAACATCTGTAAAATAAAATCAGTTTTGAGTTTTGATCATGTTCATAATTTAGAGGTCTAAGAAAATCATGTGACAAATATGATACACTGAATAGGTTTCAGAACTATATTTAATATGGAATATGGTGAATCAGTCTAGAAATTTAGCAGATTTACAGTCATCACAATATGATATCACACTCTAGGGCTTTAGTTTTTAATAAATACAGTAGATAACAAATATTAACACATTGCAGGGCTGAATTCACTAAACTTAAACTTTTATAAGCAGCAGAATGTCTTCCTTGCATGAGCTTGCTCTTCCAGTCTCCTGCATTCAGTTCTGTCTGTGAACTCATTAATAGAAATATGAGGTACAAAGTTATGTACAGACATTACGAGAACCCAGTTGAAACATACCTTTTTTGTTGGCATCCAAAGTAGCTTTAAACTAGATCTTGTTCTTAATTACATTTACATTTAAATCATTCTTATCCAGAGGGACATTATACTGTATAACTGGTATTTTTGTATTTTATATATACATTTTATTAAAATATTTATTATAATGTGTATTTTTTAAAATCTGTTAAATATTAAATATTTCATCTAATTACATGTAATCTACTTATTTATAATCCAACATTATCTAATGCATGATTAGTTGCAGCCACCTAATTCAGCCACCTGTTTAAACAGTAACCTAACATTTTCCCTTATAGAAGCACACAATTGCATTTGCAAAGATGCAGTTTGGCTCATATTACCTTCATACCTCTTGTCTTAGCTATATATAGGACTGAATGAACCTAAGGGGAAAATACCTTGCTAGTGCAGCGCTACTAATAGATAAAGATATCTCTATAGGGCCCTGTAACAGTAAGTCTTGAGTTTCTTCCAGGAAAGAGATATTTCATTACAAACCCATCTCCAATACCCTCCTCCTGTAGCCATCATATTGGACATGTAATGCCATACAACACCTGCAGCTACACATCTTCTTCTCCCATACTCATCTATCCACTCGCTGTCTTTCATTTTCCTTTGATTCCTCTTTCATCCGGAGGATGCGAATACTGGGTTATCATGTGGTTCTCAGAGCCTTCTGAAACATTTCCGTTGACTGTCTGTCTTCATGCATGATCCTGTGCTCTCGTCTCTTGCTGTCTCCATCTGTGTCTGCTGCTCAAGCCAGATCGATTGGATCTTAAAAGGTTACAGTCCCCTTGCTGGCAATGATGTATTACAATACTGTATTATGCAATCCTATTACCAGTTTATGTTTATGTTTTGAAGTCCATTCTGGTGCCAGAGAGTTTCCTTTTATGAGACAAGCTTGTGAGCTCCATTGGGAATTTTTACAGTAAAGCTACATTGTACTTTGCTTAATTAGAAATAAATAAATCCATGTAAATGTCAAAATTAAAATACTCTTGCTTTTGCTGATCACATGCTTGACTACAATACTATGAGTAAAGGTAATTTGTGTGTGTGCTATGAAGATAGGGGAAAATAAATAAATACATTAATTACAATACAATGAAGAAATGTATTTAATAGTATATACATTAAGTAAATGTGAATATACGTGCAGGGTTCGAAGAAGAGACTAAAGGCAAGTTTTATAAAGTTTAGAGCAGAGAGGGTGCACACACACACACAGGCAAATCATATTTTAAAAACTTCATTATAAAATGTATATTCATTTACAACACATTAACAGCAATAATAAGATATTCCTGTTGTCACTGCCTAGAGTTGTCATGGTAACATTCCAGGTGAAGATAATGAGGAAATTAAGTTGCCTTTCATTGCTCCCTTCACCAAGTGTGTTCCAGACGGCTTCATTATGACACACAAGTGCCCTTCTCCCTCCAAAGTCCCCACTTCAAGGGCTCTGCCATTCTGAGTGAGTAGGAGGATGCTCACTTCCAATTCGAATTTGCTCATGGAGTTTTCCGCATTTTCGGGGACCGGAACACTCTGACCATAAAAACACTGGGAGCTGTTTGTATGTAAGAACACAGTCCTGCTCTTTGTTCTGAAACATGCAGCACAACAGATTAAATTACTAAATTAAAATACACACACTGTGGTGTGTCTCAGCTCTCTGTCGGAAAGAAGCTGGAACATGAAAGCACAGCTGGTGGTATCAGTGTATCAATTCAGTGGAAACTGAATATTGAAACCATTTCAAATATGTATTTTTGACAACACCACTGTGCAGTAGAAAGACAAAACAATTTTTGAAATCAGTGCTACATGACGAGAAAATGCTAAAAAATTATATGATCAGTAAGTCAAGGCAAATTTTTTTGTTCATTTAACTCATCAAAATAAGTTAAGCAATTTCAACTTTTAAAAAAAAATAAGATATATAAAATTCAACATAATTTTTTAAGTTGGTTTAATGTAATTGAAGTTGAAATGACTTGTGCAACCAAGTTGATTATAATTGAAAACTTGAGCAACTGAACTTAAGTCTTGGAGATAGTGGAAATAGGTGGAATTTTTACTTTTCAATGCAGGCATTTGTTGTTGTTGCAGTCTCTGTTTTTTTGGTGTTATTCCATCTTTAGTTTTGTTTTCTGTGAAATAATGGCCCGGGCCAGTGTTTTCAACTTGTGGAATAACTGATTTGTGCAAAACAAATTCAGTGTGCATGACGTGCAACCTGTGCGTACAAAGATGCTGTGCGCTTTCGTCTCAAAATAAACACAACAAAAATGATAGTGTGAGAAAACAGCAGTGTGATCATAACAACGATGTTTGTATGAGCTCTGCAACTTTTCGTTAAAGTTGCAAGCTGTTTCAAATGGCAAGCATAGTTTTGGACTTTGGCAGGCTGAAAAAACTTCAAATGAACTTCGTATTTTCCTAATTTTGCTGATATGATGTCGTACGTACCAGTTCGTTCTTCAGTTTCGAGTAGTGCTGTCAAACGATCGATCGTGATTAATCGCATCCAAAATAAAAGTTTTTGTTTACATAATATATGTGTGTGTACTGTGTATATTTATTATGTATATATAAATACACACACTTGCAAGTATATATTTAAGAAAAATATGTTATTGTTATTGTTGGCTAAACATCTGATGCATATGGCACACAAAAGTGGAAACACTTCAGGAGTTTCGAAGTTGTCATCGGATTGGTTGAATTATACAGGATTTCTGGCAGACGTGTGTGTCGCGTTCTTTAACGTTCCACCTGGAAACAAAGATGCCGTGACGCCAAACCCCCTCGCGAAGGAAGAAAGCCGTCGTGTTTACAACTGTGATGACGAGCGCTTATCAGGATCAACTAAATGCTGGATTTTCAAAAGTATGTGACATATTTAAAGTACGCAGCATAGAATCTTTAAAATACATCCGAGAGTTTTACACATCAGTCTGTTATTGTGGCGACATTTCCACACCGCAAAACGTGACGCTGAACGAAACGAACTGTGATTGGTTGTTTGACATGTAGGTCAAACGGCCTCATGGGCGGAATGTGGGCCTTGGCCAATGAAAGCTGCAATGGATTTCAGACCTTCAGCGTCAGTCTGTCTACGCAAGACTAATAAACAACTGCTTATGTAAATGTAAAGGTTGATCGACCACTTCTTCACTGCTGTTTCTTGCTGGTTCAGCTGATATGTTCACAGAATAATGCAAGAGAGTGAGTCAAGTAGGATTTGTTCCTGGATCTCTTTGGTCCTGAAACAATATTCTTATCAATCAGATGGTAGATATGGAGTTGAGTCTCGAACACCATTATCAGCTTATTATTTCCATCTGATTTCAGGGGTAGTTAATGGTTAGGGTTTGGGAAAGTGTTTAGTAAGTGCACTGTCAGTTGCTTTGTATAAAAGCATCTGCTAAATGGCCACTTACTGCTAAAGATACCATCACACAGTGGTCGCAAAGCATCCTACTTTTCATGTGTAGAAGCAAAGGAGAGGTTATTGCATTGATTCAGCCTAGGGTAAATGTGTAGTTTACACATTGTACCTGCAGTTGCTGATCACAGATGCCTGGAATAACACTTGTGTTTACTGAGCATATCACAGACTTGCTGTTCAATTGGAGCCTCTTAACACTTTCCTGTTTGGCCTTAAAAGTGTTAAAGAGTGAATGTAACTGGAGTGCAGGGGATGCAAGGGAGAATGGGTTAAAGAAATCAAATTGGACAAACTGAACCAACTCTGGTGCTAGGACACGCTTTAGCCGTGTCAGCAACTAAAGCACGGGAAAGAAATGAGGAAAGAGATCGCAGCATGCATGATAGGCCAGTTTTGAATGCTTTGTGAAAGTATTGCAAGTATGTAGTCATGTTTTACATACCCAACATGTGTTCTTTGCTACTTTGGAATTAACAAACCTCAGCACTTACAGGGATAGTTCACCCAAATATGAAAATTCTGTCGTAATTTACTGACACTCATGTACTGTAGATCCAAACTTGTATGAAAATGTTTTGAAAAGGAAAAATCTTGTAATGTCAGTGGAAGCCAGTGGTAGGGGTGAGTGATATTTATTGCCTATGATAATATCAATATCAATAATATCATTATCGCCAAACAAAAATTGTTCTAAATAAACCTGGAGCAGAACATTTGTGTGTCTTGGAGTGACACTGCAATGTTTCATTCCTGAAGTCAATGATCCAAAGATTCATTCTTTGGCCCTGTCCGAAATCGCACACTTAAAGGCAGGGTAAGCAATTTCTAAAAGCCAGTGTTGATATTTGAAGTCACCAAAACAAACACGCCCCTACCCCAAAAGGGTCTCGCCCCTATTTTGATAGATCCGCCCCACATGTACGTAGCCTATGCAACCCAGGCAACGTTCTGTGAAACATAAGCCCCTTTTCCACCGAAATTACATGGAACAAGATGTCCCAGGAACTTTTTTCCCCCCAGACCTGTTGCTGTCTGCGTTTCCATCGTGGTCTAAACTACCAAGAAGATTAGGCAAATAGTCTGGTGACTTAACGTTAGGTCTGCGCGCGGTTCTCAATACCAGACTCGGGAGTGTGAACTCTCACGGACGGAACGACGCAAGTCCGGTAATTCTGCAAAGAGCAGCGTACTTGATAACGTCAGTCCGCTTGCCTTGGCTGCTGCAATCTTCCTCACTGTATTTACATACAAAATATATCAAACACCACTGCCTCTTTTCGTTTTCATTTAAACATATTAACAGCCGCAGAAATGTAGTTCAGGGAACGTACATACATTACAATGAAACGAAATATTATATCAAAAATTGCCTGTTTTCATTTTCATTTTAACATATTAATAGAACAATAGAATAAAGACCAAAGATGACCTGTTAGATTTACCCAAAACAAATTATATCTTATGTTTAACCACTACAGAGACATCAGAGCCAGCGGCAAATGTCAGAAAGACTAGCCGAGGTTATGCTCCTCTCTTCGAGATACATGAGCACTGAGCGCCCGGTGAAGCGCACATTTTTTCCATGAATTGGCGAAGCACATTTTCAAATAGGCACTGTTTTTATAAATAAACCGCAGATTTGAGTTTTAAACAACTATATTCTCGCCTGAAATACACGCGTCCAGTGTAGGCAGGCTTTAGCTGTTGCGGCACGTCCGGTGTAGACACGGTGTTACTCACCTATCGAGAAGAAACAAAGCAACCTCGGTGTCCGATCGCAGGCCTTCCGCTCCTTGAGTTCTCTCCAGCGATGGAAAGCTGATCCGATATTTACACGGTCCTACTTCTTGCCTTATCGTTCCGCATACGTTTTCCTCTTTTGTTTTTTATCCGCCATCTCTATCTTTCACTCGGCTCGGCAGTTCACTGAACACTCTCTTCTCAACATCATGAGTAGACACGCCCCTTACTGCTGATTGGCTACAAGTTTGTTTTGGTACTTGGCCCCGACTCAGTTTTCTAAAACATTTTTGAAAAATTGCTTACCCTGCCTTTAACCCTCGCGGTCTTCCTCTGAGGCCACACTTTTGTGATGTAATGCTGCTTTGCTCATCTCAGTGTGGGCTCGGCAGAAGTGTGCATCTAGTGCACGTTGTGTGCTATTTGGGGCAGGGCCATAAAGACAGTTGCTTGCTTTGGTATCTAAATGAATCAGTTATTTTGAACAAAGTTTTTGAATGAATGATTCAATGAATCACTCATCAAGACAGACAGTTGCTGCCACCTACTGTTAGTTTGTGTCATATTTATTTATACTGTATATGACAGGCAAGTCAGCCAAGTTCCCAGCACAAAAACACACTCAGCAAAATATTGTTTAATTATCGTTATCGAAAAAATCCCCCCAAATTTAGAGATATTATTTTTTTGTCAAAAATGCACACACTTAGTCAAAACGTTGGTTTGGTTACCAACATTCTTCATAAAATGTTCATACAGGTTTAGAAAAACTTGAGAATGAATAAATGATGACAGCATTTTCATTTTCGGGTGAACTATCCCACTCTAAATTTTAATTTGGATTTATGCTGTTCAGCATGTACCATGGCATCAATAAATTGCGCAAATTTCTGTTTAATTTTTGCTGCTTTTACTGATGTTTTGCTCTTGTTGTGATTGTTCATCTCTTCTATGCTGATTAAACTGAGTTCTAGTCATGTTTTTTTTTTTTCTTCAATAATAGCCTAGTTGATTTCCAGTAATTCTCAAATAATAAAACCATTCTGAGATTGCAAGGGCTGTTATGGCAGCAAGATGAAATAGTTTGAAGTTTTTAGTGTTTATGAATTGCATTCTGACATTTTGTAGCTCAACAATGTGTGAAATTGAGCTTGTGTTAACATAATTGTGTAGAGTATGAACAACCAGCAGAAGTAGTGTGTAAGTTTTTAGGCAGTTTGTGAGATAGTGACAGAGTGAAGTATAGGGGCTGAAAAGCATCAGTCAGAACAAAGGAATGAGATTAAGTGATCTGATAATAAGATTTGGAAGCAGGTAACTGGCATAGACTTTGAAAGCAGGAGTAACATTATGTGGGTACAACAAATGAATCACAAATGATTCATGGTACACATCAGACTTGTTTACATCTTGATGTTGTTTCCAGTGCCTTTTGTCAAATTCAGCTGCTCTTTTTCCTTTCATAAATCTTGACATCTCGTTTAATTTCTGCCTCATCCCACCTTCTATTCTGGAGTTTTAGAATCAATCACATGCAGATGCTCTCTTCCCTGGATCTGTCAGAGAAATCTGGGGCCAATTGTGTGTGTGAGTGTGTACGTATGTGTTCATTAAGGGACATCTTTGACAGCTACTGTTTGAGCTGCTGAATGGCTGAGACCGTGCTGTGCAAGTCTTGATTTTGGTAGTTTACAGTACAGGAACAGAAATGTATTTCTGAGACACATGCATTGTTGATTATGGAGCTTTTACGATGAGCATAAGAGAGTTTTATTTTTGTTCGTATCACAGAAAAGGTATTGGGGTTGTGAAATACGGTAAGATACAGGATTTTTTAAAAACATCATTATGAAGAAAATTGGTGCTTGGCCCATGCCAGTTTTGTAAGTAACTGTTGTGTGGCTGCTACTGTTCTGGAAGGTTTTTATCTCATTGCTACTGGGTTACAAAAGGTATCCTGAGTGGTTTAAATACTGGTTTTGACCATATACAATGGTACTCAATAATTTGACCCAGTGTGCAATACATGTCACGGTAACCAGGTTAGCAAAACGTCTGTCATTATGTGAGCTCTTGATTCAACTGAGCTGTAATAGAACAGATGGGTTATTTAATACAGAAACACATTTCCCTCAGGTGGTGTATGAGGAACATTGAACTTTTCACAAGTAGATCCTTTATTACTTTATAAGCCCTTTGTGTCAATGCTGGCTTTGAGAGGGAAAGAGGCAGAGGTGAGACAGAAGTAAAAAAGAAAAGAATATCATTAAATAATTCATATTTCATAACACAATGTGAATTTAACTATTAATGAAATGGTTTTATATATTATTTTATGTATGATTGTTTTGCTAGTTCCAGAGTTGATGGCATGCTATTATGATAAATTCCAGAAGCATGTTATTCCAAACATACTTGTTTTTAGTGCACAGTCAATAAATAATCAAATACAGTATTGTACAAAAGTATTTCATGCTTTACATGAAACATGATTTATATCTTTAGCTTTAGTGTGCCAGTAAATCAAACCAAGCACACTTTTCAGGCAAAACATTTCATAGAATAGTGGAACATATTCTTAGTTAATGTGATGAACTATACCTGTGGTTACGGTGTTACATTACATACACTAAAAGTTAAGTTTACACCATTTGTTTAAAACATCCTGCAACATGACTGATTTTAGTATGGTAAAGTGAAAAAACGGGAGTAAACCAAATGATTATATGCGATCCTTGCAACTTACCAAAGAACCACACTGACTTGTGGCCAGGAATCTGGTTTCCTGCTATTTATATGTATCTAATTTCAAGCCAATTGGAGATTAGTAGCAGTTTTATTTTAAAATAACACATTAGATGCATTCAAGAATGTGGCACGCTGTGTGAAGCTTCAGAACAAGGGTCCAGTGCAAGGGTTGACCGACATGTGTTTTCAGGGCTGATGCCGACACCGATTATTATTTTGAACCATATATATGTCTGGTGTAAAAATGAAAATTAATGTCAAAATTAAGAATAACAAGGGCTCTGACAAAAGCTTTCCTTAAATGCTTTTAAATGATTTTATCTGCAAATCTGTTTTGAAAATGACCGATAACCATATAAATGCTTAATATCAGCGCCGATAGTCAGCTAGGCCGATAATCGGTCGATCCCTACTCCAGGGCCTTGATTCCACTAGTCAAGATGCTTTTGTGAAGTTCTCAGTATCTGTTAGCAAAGCCATCTTGGCCTCATGGGACTTTCATTGTCACAGTGAAAGCAGAACAGTCTAGACAGTCCCATTGGCTCTAATGTTTCTGCACGCTCTGAGAGGTTTGACTGCAGTCATCAATGATGGTAGAAGACAGTCAGCAGTGCTTGTCTTAGTTTGGTCCCCAAAGGATGCTATTGATGCTATTGAGGTAGACTTTTCAAGGGGGTTTCATATAAACAGAGACCTAAAGTCTCATTTTGATTGAGCAAGCTTGCACTGAAGTTATGCCATGCATCTGTCACACGATGCACGCTACTTGCACAGCTGTGTAGTCTGACACCATTGTGCCATTCCAACAGTTCCACTCAGTATTTGTGCATCCTAATATAAAAGATTTATGTAAAAACTGCACCGTTGAGAAAGCAGCTGAGACTGTGGTGTAAATGTGGGTCAAGAGAAGTGGGCAGGAGTAAATCAAGAGATTTGGCCTGCATGTAGATGTGCATCTGGCTGGCAATATATATGCATGAGGAAGTGGTGACCAATGATTGTATAGTTCATCACGGAAATGTTTGTATTATGTTACAACGACACTCTTAAAATTGAAGGTTCAAAAAGAAGAAACATTTTTGATTCCCCGAAGAACCTTTTCTGTGAACAGTTCTTTAAAAAAAAAATTCTTAGTGTAAAGAACATTTTAAAAATGTCTAAAGAACCTTTTTCCACTATAAAGAATGGAATGGAAAGATTCCATGTTAAAGGTTCTTTATGTAATCAAAGATGCCAATAAAGAACATTTACATTTTAGAGTGAAGGTCTAGAATAATTGTGATTAATTTTTGCAAGCTAGTTATGCTGTCCAAATGTCCAAATTATTATTATTATTAATATTAATATTATTATTATTATATAGACTGTAAAAATGTTTGTAAGTTGGATCACTGGAGTACATTTTACAAGAAAATACTATTTCTGTATCTCTACTTCAGAATTTCGTGTTTAATTCAGCGTGTTACCTGCCGAATGTGCCGATTCTTTGTAATTTTCTTAGTTTCTACACCAAATTTCTCTCTCTCTCTACACACACACACACATATATTTGTTATTTGTATGTATATACTATTAAACTCCATCATAATAAGAAATAGTACTATTAAAACTATGGTAAGTTAAACAAACAAATAAAATAACGCAAACCAAGGAGACAGCTGTATCAGTAAAGAGCCTGAGATGAAATTTGAGGAATGTGATATGTGTAGAAAACAAAGAAAAAGCAAGGTAAGTATTACTTGCGAACAGAATATTTCCAAAAAAACTGATTTTATTTTATTTATTTTTTGGGGGGGGGGAGGGGGGTCAAATTATACAGAAGGTGTGAAAATTTAATTTTTCTATTTTTACAATACATAACATACTACAGTATCGTTTTATTCCAATAAAGCTTAAAGCGGTCATCGGATGCCCATTTTACACAAGTTGATATGGTTCTTTAGGGTCTTAATGAAAAGTCTATAACATACTTTGGTTAAAATTTCTCAAATTGTAGTGTAAAAAACACCTTCTTTACCCTGTCAAAATCAGCTCTGTTTTCAGCACGCTGATCTAGTCCATGTTTCTTTAAATGCCAGTGAGCTCTGCTGACTCCGCCCCTCTCTTCCGTGGAGTGACGAGCAGACCATAGACAATGTGTAGATTCCCTATTCGACCGCTCCAGATACATTGATGCGTCAGCCATCTCGCATTCACCATAATAATCAATGAATATTCAAAGATATACAAGCATATAACTTGCTGTTGTAGATGCACACAGTGGGTTCAAAGATTCGCAGACCATTCCAAAAATGGCAGATGGCTTGCGTATCATGGCCTCATAGAAACAGTCGATAAAGAGGCATCTAGGTATGTCTATGGAACATACTACTAAACTTCAGCCACGAAACTGGCTAACTAGCACATTATTAGGAAAGAAAAACCCTTATACTCACTTATTCTGTAGATAAAGCTGGATCACGAATGATTCGGGCGAACATAGACACCTATGTAGATCGGGAATTGGTGCATTCCCTTTAAAATTAAAGTAACGTTAATCTTCTGTGTCTTCAGCGGCTCATATGTCAGGAGTTAATGACGACTGCTACAGTATGTTCATTATTACATCCAACATTACATCCAGCAACTAAACACTTCAATCGCTTAATCTGAGACATTCTTGTCTTCCCCTGCACCAGAGCTGACACAATGGCAGACAGCTCT
Organism: Tor tambroides; assembly: GCA_021397915.2. Taxonomy (NCBI): domain Eukaryota; kingdom Metazoa; phylum Chordata; class Actinopteri; order Cypriniformes; family Cyprinidae; genus Tor; species Tor tambroides. The sequence continues at coordinate 28,723 of JAFVLL020012948.1, read as the reverse complement.
CAGCTCACTCAGGGCGGGTCTAAGGTAAGACGGTCTTGTCAATCAACTATCATGGGAGCGGTCTGTACAGAACTACGTCATTCTGACAGGGTTCTCAGAACAGCCTGATTTGAGAAAGGGGATTTAAAAAAAAAACACTGGGTGGATTTTTACCACTATAGGATGGATGTGTATACACACTTCCAAAACACATTTATGTTCAAACAACTTGAAAAGTGAATTTTGCATCCGATGACCCCTTTAAAATGTAATTTCACAGTTTGAGATGTGGTGGAAATTACACGGTGGTGGAAATTCAGGAAATATTAAAATTTACAGAATTGTCACATGATGCATGTTTCTCACTGCTGAACATTGTTGCTTGACAAATTAAATAAACTATTGAGAGTGTGAAAAGTTTAAGGCAGGGCAAGGTGGAGGGGAGAAGGTGGATCTAGATGCAGCAGTGGAAGTTTATTAATGAAAACAATTACGCAACAGCTTTACATCAAACATGCAACTGGAAACTGGACAATGAACAAAAGAAACTGGGAGCATTAAATAAAAATGATAACTAGGGACTAAAGGGACTAAAACAAGGCGCAGGTGGGAATAATCAGTTAACTTATTGGTAGCTAAGGGAACAAACTGGTGTCAAAAACAAAGGAAAGATGAATGAAAACACAGGAAGACGAGGGCAAACTAACAGTCCATGAAAACTAAACCAGAACTGAACAGAACTGTGACAGTCTTTACATTCAAACTGGTCAAACACATTCAAAATTAAAACTTAATTACAACCCGAATTCCGGAAATGTTGGGACGTTTTTTAAAATTTGAATAAAATGAAAACTAAAATAATTTCAAATCACATGAGCCAATATTTTATTCACAATAGAACATAGATAACATAACAAATGTTTAAACTGAGAAATTTTACAATTGTATGCACAAAATGAGCTCATTTCAAATTTGATGCCTGCTACAGGTCTCAGAATAATTGGGACGGGGGTATGTTTACCATGGTGTTGCATCTCCTCTTCTTTTCAAAACAGTTTGAAGATGTCTGAGCATCGAGGTTATGAGTTTCTGGAGTTTTGGTGTTGGAATTTGGTCCCATTCTTGCCTGATATAGGTTTCCAGCTGCTGAAGAGTTCGTGGTCATCTTTGACATATTTTTCGTTTAATGATGCACCAAATGTTCTCTATAGGTGAAAGACCTGGACTGCAGGCTGGCCAATTCAGCACCCGGACTCTTCTACTAAGAAGCCATGCTGTTGTAATAGCTGCAGTATATGGTTTTGCATTGTTCTGCTGAAATACACAAGGCCTTCCCTGAAATAGACGTCGTCTGGAGGGGAGCATATGTTGCTCTAAAACCTTTATACATATTTCAGCATTCATAGTGCCTTCCAAAACATGCAAGCTGCCCATACCGTATGCACTTATGCAGCCCCATACCATCAGAGATGCTGGATTTTGAACTGAATGCTGATAACACGCTGGAAGGTCAACCTCCTCTTTAGCCCGGAGGACTCAGCATCCGTGATTTCCAACAAGAATGTCAAATTTGGACTCGTCTGACCATAGAACACTTTTCCACTTTGAAACAGTCCATTTTAAATGAGCCTTGGCCCACAGGACACGACGGCGCTTCTGGACCATGTTCACATATGGCTTCCTTTTTGTATGATAGATCTTTAGTTGGCATCTGAAGATGGCACGGCGGATTGTGTTTACCAACAGTGGTTTCTGGAAGTATTCCTGGGCCCATTTGTAATGTCAATGACAAAATCATGCCGATGAGTGATGCAGTGTCGTCTGAGGGCCTGAAGACCGCGGGCATCCAACAAAGGTCTTCGGCCTTGTCCCTTACGCACAGAGATTTCTCCAGTTTCTCTGAATCTTTTGATGATGTTATGCACTGTAGATGATGAGATTTGCAAAGCCTTTGCAATTTGACATTGAGTAACATTGTTTTTAAAGTAGTCCACAATCTTTTTACGCACTCTTTCACAGATTGGAGAGCCTCTGCCCATCTTTACTTCTGAGGGACTCTGCCTCTTTAAGACATCCCATGTCAATTAACTTAAAGGTGCCATAGAATGGGAAAACTGTATTTACCTTGGCATAGTTGAATAATAACAGTTCTGTACATGGAAATATCATACCTTGAGCCTCAAACGCCATTGTTTCCTCCTTATGTAAATCTCATGCAAGCAAAAGACCACTGTAAAATAGGCGAATCAGAACATAACACTGACTGTGACGTTACAGTCGGGATCACTAATATGTACGCCCCCAACATTTGCATATACCCGCCCATGTTCTAGGCCAGCCGAACCTACACAGCCGAATCTTCAGAAGTTCTGCAGGTATTGTGAAGAAACAAGCGAGGACAACAGCGAAAATGGCAGATCATGGAAATAAATGTTATGTTCCAGGCTGTGCAGGGGATGTGAAGTGCAGGGATGGGTTGGTGTCTATTCAGAAAGTCACAGAAAGCAAATAACGCGTTCTAATAAAATAATGCGAGCCACTAAAGGGACATGGTTAGCTGCTTTCTAGCTGTAGCCTGTTACATTACAGTACATAATATTTCACTAACCACAGAAACAAAGTAAGGAGAGATGACTGAGGATGATGGCAAATGATTTACAGATCCTGAGCACCACTGACAAGCAGCTGATCTTGTAAAATGTGTAGTAAGTACTGCCTCTGTAGTTTACACAGAGCACGTGCGACTGCATATCTCGAAGGTGAAAGTAAAACGCCATCGTGCATTCGAAAGCAGTTTCAATGCCCCGCATATTAATAGCGGCTCCCTGATGCCCGCATTTTATATACAGTATAATTACCCAACGATATAACTGCGAGAGAAGGTATTGAAATATATATTTTCCCTGTGTTTCCTTCCTGCTGTGTGAGCTACTGAAATGAGCCACACTGTGAAACAGCCAATCAGAGCAGAGCTCCACATTGAGCCGCACTGTGAAACAGCCAATCAGAGCAGAGCTCAACATTATTATTCATGACCCTTCCAAATAAGGCAATAACAGACCATTTCATTCTAGGGACAAATCCTAGGGTTGTAAATGCACATGTAAAACCGTTTCTGGAGTTTATGTAGATATCAGAGAACAATTAAAAATATTGTATCAGTGCATTCTATGGCACCTTTAATTAGTTGCTAGATGTTCTCCCAGCTGAATCTTTTTAAAATGTCTTGCTTTTTCAGCCCTTTTTAGCCCCAGTGCCAACTTTTTTGAGACCTGTAGCAGGCATCAAATTTGAAATGAGCTCATTTTGTGAATAAAAGTAAAATTTCTCCATTTAAACATTTATGTTCTCTGTGTTCTATTGTGAATACAATAGTGGTTCATGTGATTTGAAAGTCTTTTAGTTTTCATTTTATTCAAATTTAAAAAAACGTCCCAGCATTTCCGGAATTCGGTTTGTAGATCAAAAATCATTTACGCTATGTTTTTTAAAAGCTCCCAACCCAGAAGGTTAATTAAGATTCAGTTAGGACAGTGTGGTTGTGTTCTTCTTGTAAATACAGCACTTGAAGACAGCATTACAAAAATTTATTGAGCTGTAGACAGTAAAAGGCTGCTCTTGTGTTCCCTCATAGGACTACATCATAGTGCTGTTTTATGCCACAAAGCACATTTAAGTGCTTCAGTGAATGTAAGAGCAATGTATAGAACATTGTTACAGGAAATGCATATGCTAAAGTCCATAAAGAGGGCAGCACTTGGTTTCTGTCTCGCATCTGAACATAAGTAGGCACATAATCGTTGTATATGGGCTCCTTTTGTCTGTCATTGTTTCTTGCTCTGAGCATAATTATCTCTCCTGTAGGGAGGTGGCATTTAGTGTGTCTAAGTATAAATGTGCCATACAAGTTACCTTCATGCAATTTCTTGTGATTGATCCCAGTCTCTGTGTCTTATGTAAGTGCTTCAGATGTGGGGACTGTGGAATCTGATCTTTCACATTTACATTTTACATATTTATGCTTTTATCCAAAGGAGCTTAGATTACATTTTATCAGTTCATGCATTCCCTGGGATTTTTTTTTTTTGTATGCAGCTGACAGCATAACTAATGTATTTATTTATTGCAAGCTATATTTTCTCTACATAGTTTCATGCTAAAAACCCATAGTTCATAATGAAATCATGTTTTTCATGCTATTTTAATTGTTTTTGTTTTTGAATAAATTCATATTTACCTTTAATTATATTTAAGCATGTTCAGTTATATGTACCAATATATCAATAATCATCAATATTTATCTGCATATGTTTTTGTTTTTTTAAAATAAAATACACTACAAACGGTTTGTAGTCTGTAAGATTTTTTTTTAATGTTTTTGAAAAGTCTCTTATGTTCACCAAGGCTGTATTTATTTGATCAAAAATGCAGGGAAATTGTAAAAATATTATTACAATTTCAAATAGCTGTTTACTACAATAATATATTGTAAAATATAATTTATTCCTGTGATGCAAAGCTGAATTTTCAGCATCATTACTTAAGTCTTCATTGTCATGATCCTGCAGAAAACATTGTAATATGCTGATCTGGTGCTCAAGAAACATTTCTAGTTGTTTTCAATGATTCTTTGATGATTAGAAAGTTTAAAAGGATAGCATTTATTATAAATATTTTTTTTCTTTTGAATGGTACTGTACCATGTGAGAACAACATTTAATGATTCTCAAGTATATGCATCAGTATAACAACACATTTACATTTTTATTAAAAATAGCACACTTTGAATCAATTCACTGACTGAACTGATTCATGGAATTTAATCTTACCAACTCCAACTTCTTACAAACGTCATCCATCCATCCATGTATGTTTTGTATCTCTGAACACCAGAATATATCTGAAATCTGATGCTAAAGATACAACTTTTTTTGTGGTTCTAACTCATCTGTTATTGTATTCTGAGATCAGGCGAGGTCCATCAGTATCTGAACCTCACAGCAGTAGGCAGCCTCACTGGCTCATTTCAGATGCTCATTTCCTGCTCAGCTCTGCCATGAAAACATTGTCTGGAAGTGAGCCATTCATGGCAACACATTAAAACGACTTTGCTAGCTAGATGGATATCAGTAAATATCACAAGCATTAGTTTGCCCATGATATAATCAGCGTGTACATCATATCAGTAAACAACTGTAATGTTTAAAGGTGGCCAGATGGGGGCGCTGGTTGAAAAGTGTTGTAATTGTTGAGCAGTCTGCCGGCGTGATGGACAGCAGTGTGTGAAGCCAGGTGGTCTTGTTTCCGCATCACTTCCTCTGCCCTGTAGTCCCGTCATTTTAGGCCTGAATAAACATTTAGACTGCCAGATCTGTGACACTCCAGAAGATGTGAATGAGACAGTGTGTGTGTGTGTGTGTGTGTGTGTGTGTGTGTGTTCATGCTCATTGTGTATGTGGCATCCTTTCCTCTGTATCTCACAGTACATATGGTCATTGTTATTCCTACTAAATGACAAAACCCGAACAGAGCCCGCTGAAGCAATGCTATCAGCTCAGCCCAAATGCAGCTATCAGCTGAACTACTCCCAGTCATCCATTGACACATTCATGGTGTATGGTCATAACCCATGAGAGGATTGCCTTCAAACATCTAGACCTAAAGATTGTAAAGGTCACTTTTTCTTTTTAAAGGAATAATTCACTTGAAACATTTTCTTTCTTTATTTGTGGAATAGAAAGGAAGATGTTTAGGGAAATGTCTGAATGACTCTTTCCCATACAATAAAAGTGGATATGAACAGGTTGAATGGGATTTTATGTTCTCCAGTCAAGAAATAAAGTCATATGGATTTGGAACAACATGAGGGTGAGTAAATGATGACAATTCTTTGTGTGTGTGTGTGTGTGTGTGCAAACTGTCTTTTTGAGCTTCATTAGTGCATTATAATGCTTGCATTATGCTTGCTATGCATTATCTCATTTGACCTATATATAATTTTGCATTTCTGTATGCAATATTAACAAATGTGATACCAGTGAGATTATTATTATTATTATTAATCACCATCAAATCATGAATTTAAATTAATTAAAAAAAATTCAATTAATAAAAAAAATAATATATAATTATAGGTTATTTTATATATATATATATATATATATATATATATATATAGGTTAAATATTTATTTATTTTTACATTACCATTCAAAATTTGTAAAAAAAAAAAAAAATTATATATATATATATATATATATATATATATATACAGAAAAAACAGAACTTGTGAAATAGAATTTAAAAATAACTTTTCTGTATTAATGTAAGATGTAGTTTATTTCTATGTTGGCAAAGCTGCATTTTTAGCATCATTAGTCTTCAGAGTCACATGACCCTTCAGAAATCATTCTAATATGCTGATTTGGTTCTCAATACAACATATCTTGTTATTATCACTGTTGAAAACAGTTGTGCTGCTTAATATTTGATGAATATAAAGTTCAAAAGAACAGCATTTACAATTTGAAGTTTTCTAACAATGTAGCAGTAAATGTCTTTGCTGTCACTTTTGGCATCATTGCATTATATTGCATACATTATTGCATACATTATATTAATATTAAATGGTTAGTTCACCCCAAAATGAAAATTCTGTCATTAATTACTCACCCTCGTTCACCATGTCGTTCCAAACCCATAAGACCTTCAATCATCTTCGGAACACAAATTCAGATATTTTTGATGAAATGTGAGAGCTCTCTGACCCTCCTAATAGACAGCAATGCAACTGAAATGTTCCCAGGTCCAGAAACATAGCAAGGACATCGGTAAAACAGTCCATGTGACATCAGTGGCTCAGCTTCAATTTTGCGAAGCTACGAGAATACTTTTTGACATGAGGGTGATCAATTACAGAATTTTCATTTTGAGGTGAACAAACCCTTTAAATTACCATAAGTTACCATAAAAGGCTGATGTATAAATGCTTTTTTTTTTAGTAGACAGTTTGGATTAGTTTCTGCCTATTACTTCATTTGTCAGGCTTTACAGGGTTAAGGACTCTGACCAAACTAATGAATATAGAAGACTTTATACACTGCTATGAATGCTTAATGATGGAGAGACGTGTGTCCTCATTGTCATGGTTACACTGGCACAGACACAGTGGGACCGGTAGGGGTGCGGAGTTTCCCGCTACGAGCCGTCTGCCTGATTCACAGAAAAGCCTTCCCTATGCAAAGCGTGACTGATGTTATGGACAACAGGTCAGCATTTAGGAGCAATGGCTCAGCGGAGAGGAGGCCATATGGCATTGCTGGTTGGCAGAAAGAGAGTCTGATTCAATTTCACTCAAAAGACCTGTTCCTGTAGCTCAACTGGTAGAGCACGGCACTAGCCATGGGTCATACTGTAGGTTCAGTTGCCAGGGATTGATACCTTGAATGCACTGTGAGCCGCTTTGGATAAAAGTGATTAATGAATGGAAATTTTAGACCAGGCACTTACCCCTAACCTGATGAAGCAGGTGTAGCAGAGGTACGCCTAAAAATGAAAATTGTCATCATTTACATAATTTACTAAACCTGTATGAGCTTTTTCTGCTGTTGAAGATATTTTGAAGAATTTTGAAGAACCAAACAGTTGTTGCTCCCCATTGATTTCCATAGTAGGGAAAGAAATATGGAACTCAGAGGGGACCATCAACTGTTTGATTGTCAGCATTCTTCAAAATATCTTCTTTTATGATCAACATAAGAAAGAAGCTAATACAGGTTGGGAACAACATTAAAGGTGAGTAAATGATGACAAAAAATTTTAAAACGCACTGCAGTTTTGCAATCTGTTGATTTAAATGTTAAAGCTAAAGTTAAAGGAATAGTTCACCCCAAAATGAAAATTCTGGCATTAATTACTCACTTTCATGTTGTTCCAAAACCACAAAAACTTTGATCATCTTCAGAACACAAATTAAGAGAACTTTCTGACCCTGCATAGACAGCAATGCAACTGACATGTTCAAGGCCCAGAAAGGTAGTACGGACATCAATAAAATAGTCCATGATATGACATCAGTGGTTCAACTGTAATTTTATGAAGCTACAAGAATACTTTTTGTGTGCAAAGAAAACAAAAATAATGACTCCTGCATTAGCAGCACCACATGCATGTGTCGTGGCGCTCTCGTGAACTTGTGTCGAACAAGCAAGAGAAGAAATTTTTTTCCTTGCGCACAAAAAAGCATTCCCGTTGGTTTGAACAGACAAATCGCATACATAAATTTTCATTCCCGACATTTGTGTTGGTGTGAACAGGGTTGTGACCCCACATTACGCTATCCATGGTTCTGAAGTAGCAACCTTCTGGCAAACCAGAACATGTTATCTGTTCTTTGTGTACAATTGGGAAACATGTCTGCTGATAAATAAGAATTCTGTCTTATTCATGCTGTTTTTAGTTGTTTTAAGTGTAAGAATCAGGCTAGTGCTATTGACGTACAGTTGCTTGCAAACTCGGCAAGTGTGACTATTGATTTGTCACAGTCTACATGAGTCTGAGTAACTAAAAATCCCAATCAATTCGTGTGTCAGTGACGTCTGTGGTGGAACAGAACATATTGACAGCGGATATATCTGGGACATATGGTTGAGGGGTTATCTATGTAGGTTGGATGGGGCAGGTCATCCTTTGTGTTTGTCCTTCATTCTCGAAATTGTCAGTCCCCATATGTACAAATGTGACCTTAATGAACCTTTTTTTTCTAATGCTGCTGACTCAACTGCAGTTGACTTTTGCTGTGCACAATCAGTTTCAGTGCTTACTGTGCAGTTTCGATGCTTATTATTTGCATTGATTAGTTTCCCACGAGAAAGAAATTTGTTGTGGGCATCACAGTTCTAAAAGAAATATCAAATTCAGAGCAGAGACAGTCTTGAAGGGATAGTTCACCCAAAAATGAAAATCCTGTCATACTGTACTCAACCCCAAGTTGTTCCAAACTTGTAAGATGCTCTTTCTTCTGGTGAACACAAAAGAAGATAGTTTGAAGAATGTGGGAAACCAAACAGTTGACGGTAGTTATTGACTTCCATAGTATTTGTTTTCTGTATATATATATATATATATATATATATATATATAAACATGGATTATATTGGACTTTCACTGACACCTAGTGGTGTGGATGTAGTATGTTGTTATGTTGTGTCTGTAGTATGTATATTGTGGTTTTTGTGATGATTTGGAGTTTGTGTTGTCAATGTATTTTTACTTATGCTTAAAATGCATCTTAAAGGGATAGTCTACCTGTCATCATTTACTCCCCCTCATGTGGTTTCAAACCTGTATGCATTTATTTCCTCTGCGGAACACAGAAGAAGATATTTTTAAGATCATTTGGAGCCAAACAACATTGGACCTCATTGACTTCCAATGTATGGACCAAAAAAAAAAAAATTGTTAGTATAGGTAGTAACAAAGTGGATTGCATGACATGATTGGTCATGAAATCTCAACATGGCAACACAGCTTTTAACACATCTTTTTCTGCAAGACTTCATTTGAGTGATCATTTTAATAATATTTCTTTGAGTATAACTTTGTTTAATTGGGATAAAAAGAGTGATCTTTAAAGACATGCTCATCCTTTTTAGTTGTATTTATGCTCTGCGTACCTTTATGTATCATGTACACCCAATCATTTGTACATCCATTTCTAATCACTTGCTTCAAAGTTCATGCCCTCGGGTTCTTGCTCCTTTTCTCATCTTCACAGTCTCTATTTTAGTCTCCCATATCGCTTTAGCAGTATTCATTATCCCATGTCGTGTCTATGCATCAAAGGTGTCTTGTATTTTTACAGCTGTGACTTTCTGAATATCTTCTGACACAATCCAGTTTACTAAAAAATTTTATTTATCAGTGTGCTTCCATACTATCCATTGTCTTACAGAAAAAAAACTAGCTATGAGTATTTATTACTGTGCACTGCATAAAGCATCATATCATTATCATATAGTGACCCAAATATTGAGATAATGCTGTATCACAGGGTCCCAGCTGATTCCCACCCCTACTTAACACTGTCAAAATTTGTTTGCCAGTCATTTCTCATTTTCCATCTTACACACGCACACATTATGAGGGTGCAGGAAGCGGGTGGGGGGAGGTTGGAGGAGGGTCAGATCAATAGTGTTCCTGCTTTAATTAACACTCCTCCATTCAGGACACACACTAAACCAGCAGCAGTCTGCCAGCTCTATCATGAATCTGTGTCTGCATGTGGTGGGGGAGGATGTCTGGCATCAGTACCTCACTTATCAGTTCATAAAATGTGAGTGTGTGTCTGTCTGGATAATCTTTCTTCTTCATAATTGCATAACTAGTGAAACTCTTTCACATTTAAAGGGATATTGTGCACTCAGAAATGTACGTTCTTTCATATTTTTCTCATTTTTTAAAAAAAGTTTGTATTTATCAAAAAAAAAAAAAAAAACTCACTGTATGAGGAGCTGCTCCTCTATGAGAGTTTCATTTGAGAAAAGCTATTGTCAGATACACACTGAAAGATCTTCATGAAACACAAAAATTTAAATGAATTATGTTTTCATTTGATTACATTTTGAAGTGTACACTACAAGCAAAACAATTGCTTTTTGATGCATTAGTCAATTATTATTCTAATTATTATTTTTTATTTAATTTATTTATTTTTTCTTTTTTTGCTTTCATAATGTGTTCTTTCAACTAGTGGAAAGAAAACACCTAAAATACACATTTAAGTGTTTATTTTACACTTAATTATATGTTACTTACAGTATTAAATTATGCTTTATTATCTGTCTGTAGGTTTAATTACAAATGCATTTACATTTAGTCATGTAGCAGACGCTTTTATCCAAAGCGACTTACAAATGAGGAATACATATTATAAATAAATGCATATTTTTATAGGCCATTTTCTCAAAATATATATGTATATTTAGTACTGAGAAATCTTTAAAATTACATAAAAATGACATGAAAACAGCTTTATTACAGCTTTATTCCTATTTATATTCTAAAGGTTTTTACAGAGGGGCTTGTATTATTAGCCTAATTTATTATTTCCTTAATATTAATTTCCTGTTTTTTTTCCCCCTGATTTATAGGGTGATTAAAAACAGATATCCAAAATTCCCTCTGCAAAAACCTTAAACTCTAATATGTAAACAAAATGAAACAAGAATTTTGAACCTGCATATCCAGTGTTCAGATTTCTGATTCGGAAAGGTAGGCCTATATGCAAATTTATTTAATTAGATAATGCCTTATTTGGATATCAGCATAAAAGTTGTAATATTAAACAATTGTCTTAATGTACTGTGATTAATTACCAGGGGAATATATGATGATATCTTTTCATTAAAAATACCATTGTCACCCGTTTCATTTTCATGCCTTAAATTGTTAAAGTTTTATGAATTCATTTCTTTACTATTTTTGATGATAAATTTAAATAATAAAACAGAATCTCGAAAAAATAAAACAGAATTTGGGAAAAAATAAGACCGATTTCATAGAGCTCTATAGCTTACTGTAGAGTTTACTTCTAACAAACATATGGAATACATTTCCTTCCCCATTAATGGCATGAAGTGAACATTATAAATATTGATACCAGATTTTATGGTGAAAAAATACTGTGATAGTATTTTTGACCAAATCGCCGAACCCTACCCTCTCATTCATGTTCTTTTATGTTTCACAGAGAAAAACAAAAACATGGGTTTGGAACAACATAAGGACGAATAAATAATAGTGATTTCAGTTTGGGGTGAATTTTCTTTACTATAAAGCACTCGCTATCATTAACATGAAAGAGCATGATAGCAATCATATCTAGACCATATAGACTGGTGTGTGTGTGTGTGTGTGTGTGTGTGTGTGTCCGTGCACTGGTGTATGTGTCTGTCTGCCACTTCTATCTCACCATATGCTCTAAGGAGGGCTGCTGCTGACACTATTGAGCTGACCTCTATAGCACCCATTACCAGAACACCAGTGATATCCGCTGGGATTGAGCTCACTTGTCACTGCGGTTCATGCCTTAAAGCCCAGCAGCCTCTCAGCTACCAGGCAGGTGCTCAAACTCACGAAAACAATATTCATTCAGTTTTACCAGAATATACCCAGGTTCATTTATCAAACAGTATAGCAGGTTTAGGGATTGCATAATGCATGTTGATAAAATAACCTGTTGTTGCCCCTGAAAGACTGATATCATAATCCAATTTTTAGTCTGTTTAAACTCTGGTCTTTTCTTACAATAAACAACAATCTCACATTCAGGTCTTCCACCTTTCAATCAACAACAGATGGGTAGAACCAATCCCTGCCCGCCCTACATATTTTCTTTTACAATAACAATGAACAGTGAACATGCTGTTAGTTGGTATTTATTCAAAATTATTATATATTAACATATTACACACTTTTCAACTTTTCTGCATTGGATTTTGCTCATTTTGAGTTTGAATTTTTGTTCTCACAGACTTACTCTGAATCTCCTTTTCCTCAAATATTCATTATAAAAATGCTTGTTGTAAATATTAGCACAGTATTTTCAGGTAAAATATTGAAGCACTTTGAAATATAAAAAAAATTCTAATTGAACACTCTCTAAATGCAAGAAAAATACTTACTTTGGAACTTTGGGTACAGTTTCAGAATTTCTGTAATCAACAACAAAAGTCATAATTAGAATCTTAGAGTACATCGTCAGCTTTCAATGCTAAGAATATGACTGTGACTGAGTTTAAACGTCTATTGACTGAGCAGAAATAATCTTCTGTAATTCCACCAGAACTAGTATCAAGATTACTCCAGGGGTTTGGCGTGCCTCGTTATCTTCTAATTAAAGGGATTTGAGGAAGAGAGGATTTCATTCGCCACATAGTGAAACACAATAGGATTGGGATATGAGGATTTTGAAGTGGTCACCAGTAAGAGAAGATCTGAGGTGCATGCTTCACTGCTCTGTATTATGGAGGAATAGAGATAATGCTTTTGACTCATTTTGTGTGCAGTTCAAGGGCAGTGATGTGTTAAATAACCTGTGCAGGCTGTAAATGTTTTAGCACTGTCAAAAATGAGGCAAATGCAATATAAAGAAATCACAGGCTGGTTTTAGAGGTGCATTGGCAGGAAAAATGCATACACATGAAAATGGAGAGATTAATGTCGAAATGTATGATGAATGCTACTCGCTTGCCTTTGAAGGATTCAACAATAATAATAATAAAAAAATGTACCATTGTCAGCATTGGTTGCATGCAAAGATGATAAAAACCAGGATCTAAGTGCAGCAAATCTTTTAATAAAAAAAATAAGATACTCAGGTGACTAGAGCTGTCAGAACACAAAACAGAACAACCCAACAATATCTAACAAAGACAGACAACGGATTGAGGAAAACACAGAACTTAAATACACAGACCAAACCAGCCAATGAAATGAATTACAGGTGCAGACACTAATCAAACAATGAAACAACATAGCAACAGATTAAGAAAAAAGGAGTAACTGAAGACACAGTTTGAAAACTGAGACACAGAACCAAACCATAATACAAAACATCACCCAAACAGAACACAAACTCATAATACCAGTTACAACCATGAAATACCATTTTTTTTAAACATCCATCCAACTTTACATACTTTACATAATAATCCATGTGACGTCAGAGGTTCAACCGTAATTTTTCGAAGCTACGAGAATACTTTTTGTGAAAACAAAAATAATGACTTTATTCAACAATTCGTCTCATCTGTGTCACCCTGGCGCCATTTTGGAGAGTCTCATGAGGTATGCATGTGCTTTGATCTGAATGTAAACAATGTATGCACATGATGCTGCTGACACAGAACCGCATATGTTGTTTACGTTCAGATCAAAGCACGCGCATACATCATGATACACTCCAAAATGGCGCCAGGGTGACGCCGAGGAGATGAATTGTTAAATAAAGACCTTATTTTTGTTTTCTTTGCGCACAAAAAGTATTCTTGAAGCTTCGAAAAATTGCGGTTGAACCACTGGTGTCACATGGATTATTTTACCGATGTCCTTGCTATGTTTCTGGACCTTGATCGTGTAAGGATCCTTGCTGGGAGGGCCAGAGAGCTCACAGAATTCATCAAAAATATCTTAATTTGTGCTCCGAAGATGAACGAAGGTCTTATGGGTTTGAAACGACATGAGGGTGAGTAATTAATGACATAATTTTCAGTTTTGGGTGAACTATCACTTTAAAATTCTAAGATGCTATTTATTACAATCCCACAATTCAAAATGTCTGAATGTGTAGTTAAAAAAAAGGAGTTTGAAAAATGATCATGTCTTCTGTCAGCTACCCAAGTACCATTTTTATCGAATCGTTGTACCGCCACACTGCTTTTTTTATAAGCAGGAGCTTCATCATCATCATCATCATAATTATTATACAAGTGATGCAGATGGGCATAATTCAACAAGTGCTGAAACACCATCACACATAACATCATCGTCTGCGCACAGGCTGGAGTGATGCTGACGCAGGTGGACAGAGGGGGAGGAGTCACTGTTGCAGCGCCAGTCTCGCACTTCAACCGATGCGCCTCGTCCACGGCAGCCTCGCGTCAGCACTTCAGCGGCAGAGAGGAAAGCGAGGCAGCTCTGCCGGTCACATCTCAAACTTGTCAGACTTTGCATGACAGCCGATTTCAAAGCATGGATTTGGACGCGGATTGTTGTCATTTTGGATGACGCTTGTGCAACTTTCCATTAAATCACGGTTTGCTGCAGACAGCCCCGCCTTGTGACACCTTGCGAACCGACACCGGCTTTCTCGCTCATCGCACTGTTGTTCATTTATTGACGGATTTCAGGGCGACTGCTGTGTAATATGATGGTACGTCCGTGTCTTGCGCGCCGGGCTCTGGGCTGAACGCATGCATGCGCGCGGAACATGGATAGATAGCGCGTTTCTCTCTCTCTGCGTTTCTCAGTGTAATCAGCGCCTTTCTCAATGGATGAGGAAATAGACACCCGCAAGATCAACAACAGCTTCCTTCGAGACCACAATTATGCAACTGAAGGTATATCTCATCACATGATCGTCTTCTCTCAGGTGCACATAGAGTCAGGCATCCTAAAGGAATTATTTGGAAACAGTCCTAAAGGTTCCTGGTTTGGCTTTAGTAAGTCAGCATGGATAAACTAAATATGTAGGAATTGCAGTTTATCCAGCAGATGCTTGTTTTAGATCCTTTCCAAATGAGCAATCCTGTATGCATCCTTTAGGATTGACAAAAAATAAAATGTGTACAGAAGTTCTATTAGAATTTGTATTATAATGTGGAAC
The DNA here is from genome assembly GCA_021397915.2 of Tor tambroides. Taxonomy (NCBI): domain Eukaryota; kingdom Metazoa; phylum Chordata; class Actinopteri; order Cypriniformes; family Cyprinidae; genus Tor; species Tor tambroides. The sequence goes on along the minus strand of JAFVLL020012948.1, from coordinate 13,360 downwards.
CAATGCTAATGGGAATTTGTTTTGTTTTTTCTGATTCCAATATATACTAAATCTTCTAGAACACATTTGGGTTCTAAGGATCAAAAATACATTATAAAATCCTTACAGTTTATGAAGTAGGATTTTATTTTATCCCCTTAGGATCGGTGCCAAATTATGATGGAAATCCTTTTAGCAATCCTGTGCAAGTGCAGATGCTTATTTCTCATAAGTGTGTCAGTCATGCTGGCATCTTCCATGTGTAACACAAATATAGCAATGCAAAATACTGATTGTAGTGTTTTATTTGAGCTAAAAATAGATGAGCAGTCAGACTAACACTTTAAGAAGATTTTCTGCTGGTGGTTTAGTCCGCCAAGCTCCATCAGTATAAGAGCTGACAGTTTACATTTGTGAAATATTTGAATGTGGTGGTCTAATATAATGTAGTAGGATACATTAACATGTATTTCTAACAATACAAGGTGAAAATCAACCAGCTATTCAACTTCAGTCATAACTTGGAACCAATATTATGACATTTTGGAAAAACCGAAATCTTGCAGTTCATACAGTATCCCTTCAGGATCAGTTCCAATCCTGAAGGATCCTGTACACATTTCTTTTGGAGAACTATCCATTAACAATTAATTTGTTGTTTCTCTAGAATCATCATGACTGAAATGCTTACAGTGGAAACCTACTGTCTAAACTAGGCTTTGGCACAGTTATAAACGTTTTCCATTGTGAACTGTTACAGATCTTTCACTTGTCTTCCAAGGCAATGCAGCCAGTGCAAACTCTAGATTATATTGACAGTATAAAGGCATTCTTCTTCTCTGACAATAGACAGCTGAGGAGTTTCACTGAGCCAGACCCTCCTCTCGTGCACAGACAAGAAGCCTTCAACAGGACTGGTGCGATGCATCAGTGAATGGGGGGTTGGTTGGAGACAGAGACGGAGAGAGAAAGGGAGGGAGGGATTGCGAGAGAAGGGAATAAATCAGAGATTAAAGCCAGAGAACACATAGACAGATGTGATGTCATTCCAGCTGCGAAAATCCACATTTCAGGCCTTTTCCAGTCTCCAACCTATGCTCAAATCCAGTCTTTAAGAGTATTTATTCTTTAAAGCCAACATAGAATCAAAATGGACCCTATTTGGTGTCTTAATTTACATTCCTGATCTCACTGTGTATAATTCACTAGCCTTTTTATTTAGTTTATAGCTGAGGCCAGCATGTTGTGGGAGTTTAAGAGAGATAAATTTTGTGTTTTGGAGCAAAATGAGTAATGCTTGCGCAAGCTTGTTTTAAGACTCTTATTTAATATCCTGACTGCTGTCACAGAATTGGTAACTACTTGCCATTTTTTGTGCATAAACTTTTGGGGTATTGTGCTACATGGTTTGGCAATTTTCTTCGGGTTTTGTTGCATCGAAAGCATTGATTGCATCTGTGTGCTTCACCCACTGACCTGAGATGAGCTCCTGTCGTCTGGAGAATAGAATCTACTACATGCCACTTCTCTTCTTCCCTTGTTAATTCTCTGTGAATTATGCAAGCGCTCCCCTCTCATCCATCACATACGGCCCCTTTAGAATATGCTCTCAGTGTGTCTGATGGCCAAACTTACCCTTACATTAAAAGAGAGACAAATTGTTAAATCATCTACTATTTATAGCATTATGTCCACAAATAAACATATCATCTTCAATACAAACTTCTAAAAGCATTCAGAAACTGGAACCCTATGTGTAAAACTTCAGCACTACAGCATACTGCAAATACAGTAATTCACCCAGAGATGAAAATTCTGTATTTGTTATTCCAAACCCAAATGGCTTTGCTGGTTGCTCTTCTCCATTCATTTTCCATTCTATTTATTTTTAAACTTGAAAAATGAAGCGAAAGCATCATAACAATATCAAGTATCATTAAAATAAATAATTTATACAACTTGTGCACTTGTGCACAATCATAATAAATAATTTATACAACTTGTGCACTGTATTCCAATTATACAGTTGCTTTGTGTGAGTTACAGATTGAATTTACATCAATCCTCAGATGACCTTTCCCTGCAGAGAGTTGTTATCCACTGTAACTAGATCATTGAATTGAACTCAACTCACTTCAATTCACTTCACTCAATGAAGTGAGCTGAGTTCAATTTGTGAACTAATCATTCAGACTTTTTTGGTGAATTCGGGTCAACCGATTCATTGGAGAGATGTGATTCATTTGCAAATTAGACATTTCTACTTTGATCCTAAACTCTTGTGAATGCATCAAGGGAAGATATGATGGATGTCAACAATTAGGGCTGTGCAATTAATCCAAAAATATAGGTGATGATCTACTGTGATTAACTAGTGAAAGGTGTCGATTACAGCATTCCATTTAGATCTACTCCTGTTATGTCAAAGAATGTAGCTTGCAATTGATCTACAAAAAATAGATATTTTAATACAAAATAAATTATCATGATTACAATATTTAGGGGAATAATCAACCATTATGATTATGATTGAAGTAATGCAGGACTATATTAACTGAAGTTTTGTTTTGTTCTTCACACAAAGTTATGGATTCAGAAGAGTAGAATATGTCCTTTTTGATATCTTAATGGTACTTTTACACAATTTTTTAAGCTAAAACACTGGAGTCTTATTGCATTAAAAAGGCATCCATTTAAAGGGTTAGTTCACCCAAAATGAAAATTCTGTCATTAATTACTCACCCTCATGTCGTTCCAAACCCTTAAGACCTTCGTTCATCTTCGGAACACAAATTAAGATGTTTTTGATGAAATCGGAGAGCTATATGACACTCCTTAGACAGCAACACAACTGAAATTTTCCCAGGTCCAGAAACGTAGTAAATAAATCGGTAAAACAGTCCATGTGACATCAGTGGCTCAACTTCAAAGAAAACAAAAATAACATAATTTACTCAACCATTCTTCTCCCCTGAGTTATGTCGTCCGCCATTTTAGAGAGTATCACAACGCATATGCATGCTTTCCCCTAAGCGTAAACAGCGCATAATACGCAGATTACGTTCATGCGTGCGTTTTCCCCCCCGAACGTAAACAACGCTGATTACATCAAATACGTTCTTAGGTACTCTCCAAAATGGCGGAAGACGTAACTCGAGGGAGAAGAATGGTTGAGTAAATTATGTTATTTTTGTTTTCTTTGCAAAAAAAAAAAAGGATTCTCGTAGCGTCGCAAAACTGAAGTTGAGCCACTGATGTCACATGGACTGTTTTACCGATGTATTTACTACTTTTCTCGGCCTGGGAACATTTCAGTTGTGTTGCTGTCTATGGAGTGTCAGATAGTTCTCCGATTTCATCAAAAACATAATTTGTGTTCCGAATATGAACGAAGGTCTTACGGGTTTGGAACGACATGAGGGTGAGTAATTCATGACAGAATTTTCATTTTGGGGTGAACTAATCCTTTAAGTGTTTTAAAATTTCTCCTTTTGTGTTTAATGGAAAGAGGACAAAGTTTATACAGCATTTAAATTCCATGATGTCATTACACGATTTACTAAACGATTAGAGAATTTTCATTTCTGAGAGAACATTTTTTGTCCCACTCTGTTACTGTGCTATGGACATGAAGGATGTGGCTTGTTGAGCAGAGGTGTGCACTTACCTTTATAGAAAGTCAATACAGTAATCATAGACACTTAGGGTTGGCTTTTGACATGGCTCACAACGTAAAACCTTTCTTCTATTGTACATATACACCCTACACTCTTAAAAATAAAGGTGCTTCACGATGCCATAGAAGAACCTTTTTTGTCTAAATGGTTCCATAAAGAACCTTTAAGATCTGAAGAACCTTTCTGTTTCACAAAAGGTTCTTTGTGGCGAAAGAAGGTTCTTCAGATTATAAAAAGGTAAGAAAGAGAGAGTTCTTTAACCTTTGACTAAATGGTTCTTTGTGGAACTAAAAATGGTTCTTCTATGGCATCACTGTGAAGAACCTTTTAAGCACCTTTATTTTTAAGAGTGTATAAAGTTAGCAACTGTATAACGATATCAAAGGCAAGCACCACTCATATTTTCTTCAGGTTATGTAAAAATCTAGTTGTTGATTGTCTTGAGCAATGTTAGAACTTCAGCAAGAAGATTTTGAAGCACTCTTACCTAGAAGTATAATAGCATTTAAAACTGACATGGGATGTTATGGAATACTTTCAGAAGCCTCTGAATGTTTCCTCTTTTGAGTATAGAGCAAGATCATCTGCAGAAAACAGACGAACAGTCGTTACCAGACACAGCTGTGCTTAGAGCTTGAGCAGTTAACCACCATCATACTGATGCCTCTGTGGTTTTGACAATCAAATAAATAAATGATGACCTATGCATTTTTAAAGCAGCTTTAATGCACCCATGTTTATCCCTGCTACGCTCTGGTCCACAAGGTTCTGTCAGCATCTTTGTGCTGGGTAGACAACAACAGAGCAAATACACAACACAGAATGAAAGCCTTTATAATAAAAGCAAAGGTGAAACTTATACACGGGCTGAAAGGTTGAGAAACATGTGCCATTCAAGACCTTTTGACCTCAGTCGCATAGAGAGATCAAAGGTAATGTTATCTAAATCATAGCTGTGCCGACAAAACAACCTAGTGAGTGTTTAGTCTGCAGTAAAATACCCCAGCACCAATCAAAGACATTCCATTAGGTCAGACATTTTGTTAAAGAAGTTGACTAAAGGTTAAAGAATATAGTATAGTACCACGAGGTGATCAGCAGTGAATGCAGTTCTGAGTAAATCTCCAGGAAGATCAGCGATCTGCAGATCTAGGCCTGGTCAGGTACACTCAGGGGTTGACTGGGAAGGCAGGGTCACTTGCTGAGCGATCCTTTACTAATCTGATCTCAGAGTCTTATCTGGCTCATCTCTTTCCCTCCAGATGCTTCCTGTGAATTTTCTGGAAAGCAGGGAACAGGAAGGGCAGTAGGAAGACTGAGAAAATCATGGTGTGTGTATTGCTAAGCTTATAAAACAGTCATTCAGTTATTCTAAAGTTTAAATGTTTTAAATGTGCTTTCCTTGTTTGTGGTCAGTTATATTCTTTGTTTTAAATTTTAGATATAATTTATGATATATAATTTAGATATAATTGTGTGTGTGTGTGTGTTTGTGCCAGTGCTGATTAGGAGGAGGGATAAAGAAAATTCCCTGACTTTACTGATGACTGTTTGATTCTTCTAAGCGCAGTCAGGGAATTTTCTTTAAGCCCTCCTCCTCCCCAGCACCACCTGTCTATAATTGTCTATAATCACTTGTATATAATTATTTTTCTTTTAACTAAAAAGACATTACTGTCAGTCCTGTGTTTCTGTGTCTTGTGTTTCCCCTCCTCTCATGCCCATATTTGGTCTGTTTCCTGTTCTTGTTTAGTTCTCCTCATCAGTTTATTATTCCCCAGCCTTGTGTCATTAATTATCTACTTTTACCCAGTGTTTATTAGTTCTCTGCTTCCCTGCCTCTGTGTCCGGTCTTAATCGTCATTCTGTGAATGTCTGATTGTCGTTCCGTGTCTCCAGAGTTCCCAGCGTTTGGATAATAAAGTCAATGTTTGAAGAAGTTCTTTGCCTCCTCATTTCCCTTGCTCCTACGAGTTTGTGACAGAAGGCCGGCCACAACATTTGCCTGACACGATGGGCATTCTCCTCATCCCTCAAGAACCAGCAAATCAAATTCTCACATGCTTTCAGGATGGCCGCCCGATTGAGGACTATGTGGAGGAGTTCCTCGAGCTGTCACATCAAGTGCCCTGGAACGATGACACATTAAATACCGTTTTCTGGTCCGGCTTGGATGAGCACCTGTACCTACACTTTCCAGCAAGTGCTACTCCAGGTTCTTTTCAAAAATATTTAAATTACATCCTGAGGTTTTGTGAGTTACCGTACACAACAGAGGAAGCTCTTCCTGAGTCCGCCATTCCCCAGTCAAGCTGATCAGCCGCTGCACTTTCTAGCCCGCCGTCCTCCGGAAATTAACGCTGCCGTCCGCGGCTCTCCCAAGCCTGCCGTCCGCAGCTCCCTCAAGCACACCACCGTCCACGGCTCCCTCAAGTCCGCCGTCCGCGGGGAAAGCCAACCCGCCGTCCGCGGCTCCCTCAAGTCCGCCGACCGCGGGGAAAGCCAGCCCGCCGTCCGCGGGGAAAGCCAACCCGCCGTCTGCGGCCCACGCAAGTCCGCCGGCTGTTAATGTGGCAAGCCCGCTGGCGGTTCCGAAGCTAGTGCCTGCTCCTCGAAAGCTCGCTCCAGAGTCGGCTCCAGCCCCAAGGCACGTACCAGTGCCAGCTCCTCGTAAGCGCTGTGCCGTGCCTGCGCCTCCAGAGTGCCCTCCTGTGCCGGTCCCTTGAATGTGCTATGCTGTGCCTGCGCCTCCTGAGTGCCCTCCTGTGCCAGCTCCTCGACAGCGCCCTCCTTCGTCTCCTACGTCTCCGCTGGTCCCGTCCAGCCCTCCTTCGTCTCCTACGTCTCCGCTGGTCCCGTCCAGCCCTCCTTCGTCTCCTACGTCTCCGCTGGTCCCGTCCAGCTCCGCGCTTCCAGAGCGCCCCCAAGAATCCGCGCTTCCAGCGCTGCCATGGCTGCCCAAGCTCCCTGCTCCGCCATGGCCTCCCGAGTCCCCTGACCCGCCCTGGATCCCGGAACGGGCTCCGCCCTGGAGGCCGTTAGTCATGTCTCCTGGTCCCTGGAGGCCTCCACCCCCCCTCCCTGTTGGATGTTGCAGGGTGCGGGACGCGCCTTCCGGGAGGGGGGAGTAAATGTCAGTCCTGTCTTTCTGTGTCTTGTGTTTCCCCTCCTCTCGTGCCCATATTTGGTCTGTTTCCTGTTCTTGTTTAGTTCTCCTCATCAGTTTATTAGTCCCCAGCCTTGTGTCATTAATTATCTAGTTTTTCCCAGTGTTTATTAGTTCTGTGCTTCCCTGCCTCTGTGTCCGGTCTTAATCGTCGTTCTGTGAATGTCTGATTGTTGTTCTGTGTCTCCAGCGTTCACAGTGTTTGGATAATAAAGTCAATGTTTGAAGAAGTTCTTTGCCTCCTCGTTTCACTTGCTCCTACGAGTTGTGACAATTACAGGGCACATTACTTCTTGTTTGCTGCAGTAGAGCCTGATACAGACAATCAAACATTAAATAAAGACTCCAGCATGAACCCCCCCCCCCCCTCCCAGTCCTGCTTTAGCAGAGGCCTAAAATAAGGCTGCTTCCTTTGGGATAGTTTGTGAGTTCAAAGGGGAAAGAGAGATACTGAAAAACAGAGGGGGTGTTTCCTACAGAGGATAAATAAAGTAGACTGAGATGTGTTATTAACACATGGCTGGCCTAGAAACCATGCTTTGCACTAACCTGTCTCATGAAGGAATAACTGTAAACTAGAGCAATTCTGGAAAGTTACCAACATGGTTGCCAGAATGTTGCTTATGTGGTTGCTGAGGCGTTCTGAGTGGCTTTTGGCATGTTGCTGTGTGGCTGCTAGGGTGTTCTGGGTAGTTGGTAGGTGCTCTGTGATATTCTGGCCTCTAGGTATGTCTCAGGTTTTACAACTTTATATTGTCCACCAGGCAAATTTTCTCTCTCTCTGTGTGTGTATTTACACACAGTCTTAGTGTCATTGTTTACAAGAAGTCATAGGCATGCACTATTACGGTTGTGTGTATCAAGGTGTGTGTACTCATCTCACAAGACACTATCATCATTCAAGTAACAGTTGATTTGCAATTTCCATCTGTTTATCAAGTGGTACCACTGACTTTAGATTTACTTTACAGCTGATTTCATCCCATAATCCCATTGGCTCGTACATCTGTTCATTCTGGCATCTTGGTAAGGTTCTTGCCATTAGTCTGAGGGCATTACGCACCCCAGGAAATCACTTAATTCCTCAGGCGAAGCTTCAGTCTGGCTCAAATGCAGCTGTTGACATTTCAGGTCTTTGATGTATTAAATTATTACTTCATATCTTTTATATAAAGACACACATCTGTTTCTGCTGCTAATTTCTCTTGGAATCATTGAAACTAATTCCCAGAATGCATCTTAAAAAAAAAAACACTGCCCAGTGTATACACTACCATTCAAAAATCTTCAAAAAGATATTTTTTTCTTTCTTTCTTTTTTTTGATAGAAAGAAAGAAAATAATACTTTTTATTTAGCAAGGACACATTAAATTGATCAAAATTGACAATAAAAACAATGTTACAGAAGATTTCTATTTTAATTAAATTCTGTTCTTTTGAAATTTCTATTCATCTAAGAACCCTGGAAAACAACACTTATAATAAGAAATGTTTCTTGAACAGCAAATTAGCATATTAGAATGATTTCTGAAGGATCATGTGAAACTGAAGACTGGACTAATGATGCTGACAATTCAGCTTTGCATCAGAGGAATACATTACATTTTAAAATGAAATATGAAACAGTTCTTTTCAATTGTAATAATATTTTAAATATTACTGTTTTTACTGCTTTTTTTTTTTTTACTGCATTAAACAAATGCAGCCTTGGTGAGCATAAGATACTTATTTAAGAAATGCTAAAACAACCTTACCAAACTTTTGAATGGTAGCATACACTTGCTGAAAATGGCTTCTGAAGACTCTCAAACCTTTAGAAATGCACTTTAATAAATGTTAATAGCTTTAATAAAATAAATTAAAATAAAAGTTAATAAATTTGTTGTTTGAGCCTGAAATCTGATTGGCTGATATATTGTGTTGTGTATAAGAATATATTACTAATGATAAGAACATTAATCCAGGAACACATTACCAAAATCATGGTCACCATATAAGACCTTAAGACATTGTTTTGTATGTTGCTTGCACAGTCATTTGTTCAAACAGGAATGACTCAGTACCATTCAGTAATGGTAGTTGTAACCAAGTCCCTGTTCTGCTCCCAGCAGTCCCTCTTGATATTACACTGTTGTTTGATGGAGTGACCTAAGAAAAAAATTAACAGTTTGTTGGAGGTAGTTTCTCTGGACACCGAGTGTTCATTACATTACATGCACAGGGTAGCGACATGCCCTTCGGACCTCCTGATCCTGTGTTAATGTAACAGCGGTGTCGCTCTGCCAGCGAGTGCGGGAAGGGGGATGGGGTCTAGCCAGGGATCCTTTTGGCTCCATTGTGACCCTCTTGTGTTGGCTCATTAAAATCAGATTGCTGATGCTTCCCGTTTTGGTGCCTCTCTCTCGCTCTTTATAAAATGCCCTGCGGCATTGTAGCACAAGCTACCAAATTTTTGACGTTGTTTGCACCTCAGTTGCCTCTCTGTGTCACCTCCTGCGTCTTCTCATTATGTTTACCCAATTTGTACCACAAAAACCTGTACCTCCTTTTCTTCTCCTCATTACTGCACCGTCAGCATCATGGTTCTCTCCTTTCATGCTGGGTGACGGACAAATGGAGGTGCCCCAGTGCATATTGACAACCATTTAACAAAAGCAGTCAGATAAACGATTTTTCCAGAGCTGAAGTAGATTGGTAGTCATCTGTGCGGAACAGCCACCCTATTACCGACCACAGCGTTCTCAAAGAAAATAGCTTGGAAAGCTGTATGAAAACATGTCAAATTACTACAGTTGCTTCTTCATGTAATGTCCACAGCCATCTTTTCTAGAAAGGTGATGTGATGGTAATGGCTATTAGAGGTCGATAAGATTGAATTTTGCCCTCTCTGGATTCAGTTTACAGTTGTTTGAGCCAGAGAAGATGGAAAGTGAAAATACCCATGGGTTGTCAGAGGGTTGTCTTTATAGAACATGCACATGCAGTTATCTTTATATTTTAAGAGCATAATTTGCATTTACTGTAAAATGGCCAAAATCTTTTCAATTCTGAAGATGTATGGTGATTGAAAAAAAACATTCTAGATACTCTCAAACCTTTTTGAGAGATTTGAGAGACCAAAGAGATTCAGTGTGGACCAGTGTGGAAATATCTTAATTTTCACCAGTCCAATAAAATAGCAGGTCAAGAAAGATAAGGTTAAAAGTAATGGCTGTATAATGTGACCTCTGAATGTTCTGTGTTGTGTATTGTGCATTTTAGCAATTGTAGTACTATATGTAGTTTGCTATTCAGAAGCCTGTTTAAACTGTTGCTAATGTGGCAACTTTTGTAATTTAAAAAACATCATAAATGTGATGAAGTCTTTTTAATTCCATGATGACTCAGCTCTTCTGCTCTGTCATACCCCCTTTCCACCAGCAGGAACCAGGTGCTAGTTCGGAGCCAGTGTTATTGCCGGTTGTTAGTTGGTTCGACTGGCGAGCCCTTAAGGACCGGTTGCTTTTCCACAGGCTAGAGAGCCAACACAGAGCCAGGTCTTACGTCACTGAATACGTTTCACGTTTCGTTTCACTAGCTCGGCCGCGGCAGCGCCAAACACAACAGACCAGAGCATGTGAGCGGAGCTTGCGAAATATAGTTGGAGCGCGGAGCGGGTTTTTATCCAAAGGCCGGAGCGATCGCTCTGTCTCGCTCCGGTTCCGCTCTGGTTCCGCTCCGATACCGCTCACACCACGAGTCTAGGGCATGCATAAATCCACCCAGAATTCACCTGTGCCTTCAACAATTAACAAAACTGTCAGCCTGCTGTGAGTTCTTTATAGGATATAGGCTGCGTGGCGGACGCGTCGCGGAGCGGGTTTGCTGCGTGTTGATTTTCCTTTCCGCGCCTATGTTAACAGATTAGAGCAGCCACACTGCCTGCGGAATACGCGCGTATCAGGTGCGGTCCAACCACACCACAACCGCGGCTATTGATGTTCATGGCTTTGCGAACCTACATTGGCATCCAAACACAGCGAATCCAACGTGTTCGTGTTTAGCTGCTATTTCAAATATGGCGGTCCAAAGTTTCTGTCGTCTTGTTGGTCACGGTAACCCCGCCCCCAGCCCCTGACGCAAGCGGTTCTTCCTTCTAGCCCAGCAATGTTTTGGTGCTACTTACGAACCGCTTTTCCTGGTTCGGAACTGGTGCTTTGGTTGTCGAAAGACAAAGAACTGGTTTGAAACTAGGCTCTGGCTCCGAACAAGCACTGGAACTGCCTTGGTGGAGAAGGGGTAACAGTGGAGTAAACCCATCATCTACTCAACCAGGAGGGTTGATTTAGCATGTGAAACTGAATATGTTCCCAGTCAAGGATAGTGCATTAGCATTTGTGGTCAGACTCTAGAGACCATTAAATGAAAACCGAGAGAACCCTGAACAGAATATACTTCATGTAAATTTCACATGAAATTCACAAAGCAAAACATAAGTTTCCCGTTTCACCCGAAAATGAAAATTCTGTCATATACACACCCTCATGTTAAAGACCCCCTGTTTTTAATGTTGTTTACATTTCTATCTTGTGTTTTTTTTTTATGCAAACCATGTGCAAAATCATCAGTTACCACCATTGCTAAGCATTTTTTCCTTAAAACTGCAGTGTACCAAGACGGTTTGAAACAGTCCCCCAAACATGTAACCAATTCCCTCAACTTGCGGGGTGGAGCTTTTCGTATCATTAGTATAGAGATTTTACGTAAGATTTTTAGAAGGCAGCTGTCTGAGATGGCAAATGAGGGTTGTGTAACATCAGCAACACATTATTAGTTGTTTGATAACATGGTAAAGCCAAAGGCTATTATCAATTGCCATTACGTGTCCAACGTTGTAGAGAGTGATACATAAACTGCATTACCATTATGATACATCGATTTACAGACAACCTTGTATAATTCCCTACTCTTTTTCTTTGAAATCAGTTTCTGGTTCAAACATGGCCAAATGAATCCAGTATTGCCACTTGCTAGTGTGTAGCATTTACTACTTCAGTTAACTGAGTCAAAGTGGAGCAGGTCCAAGCTGGTGTGATTGAGTGGAGGCAGGGACTAATTTGCAGTCTTGGCTCTGTGTATACTAAATGAGGTAAGGGATTATTAGGTAGAGTTATATTCAAGTCATTTTAATGGAAATTATTTTCATGGGGAAAAAAATGTTTAAATATGTCATTTTGATGATCAAAAAAAAATTTGTGATTGAAGGGGACTTTAATATTTCTGGTAATATTGTAAATAATCTGGTGAATACACTAAATGAAATTAAAGTTTTGGCCATGATTATTGTGTAAAATGTGATATTGTGACAACCATAGTTTGTGATCATCTTTGGTTGTATATAAAAAAAAAAGAGTACCTTGCACATTCTGAGATGTCAAGTGGGCAGCACAGCTGCCACAAATTTGGCAATGTAAATAGTGAAAATATGTCACACTGATGTACGTGAGACACATGTGGTACGCCCAATACAAAAACGGTCCATTTTGCCTCCGTTTACAGCGTATGGGCACAATAAACCTGTATTAGAGATGCAGATGGTCGCAGATGTTGCCAGTAATAGAGACAAATAGTGCCAGTGTGCAGGGTGCCACTGAATGCTGATGTTGACGCGTTCATAAGCTACTGCAGGAGCGATAACAACCAGACCATTAATGTGGACCAGATGTCACATTCACAGACACGCTTTCTCTCTCCCTCGCAGCTGCTTAGTCACACTGAGAACCGCAGATATTTACAATTGACATGGATCAGTCATTATAAATCTGAGCCCCAGTCCAGTACAATGCTGTTTAGCCAGTGTCGGGGAAGCTGCTTTGAACCTGTAGCTTGCCAAGCTGCAATCTACTTATAAATTCAAGTGTTACACTACAGTCAAGCTGCTTTTGGGGGGATGGGGGGATGGGGGGGTAAGTAGTTTGGTACACCAGAAGAAAGAATAGCTACTACGCTGAATCCTTTTCAGAGGGCAATAGTTTTTAAATATTTAACAATCTGATTATTTAAAATTTAGTTATTCTATGGTTTTCAAATCAATGAAATCTCAGATGTACATTATCTAGATGGACATTATTCGCTTACTACATGGCTACTTGTAGTAAATAATTAACACAAAATATTGATTGAGTTGAAATATTTAAAGGCAATGCATAACTCAAATAACTCAAAATGGCTATGAGCTTAGTGGAAGTTCAGACAAGATGGATATTTATGGCATAATGTACAGTCATATCAGTAATTACACAACATTTTACCACATAAATAAAGACAAAGACATGCAATGTTATTTGAGAAGAAAGCGTTTTAAGTTTTTTTATCTGTTTATTATCTTAAATCCATTACAGTGTACAAAACAATTGTTCTAGCAACAAGACGAACACTCGTAATGATACACTCTAAAAAAAATTGTGCTATATAGCACTAAAAGTGGTTCTTGGCTCATAATCATAGGGGAACCACTTTTGGTGCTATATAGCACCATATCTTCAAAGGTGCTATACAG